>JAQIWE010001046.1:0-17568 GCA_034698565.1 Campodea plusiochaeta
AAAATGATTTAATTATTTAAAAGAGAAATACGATGACTCTGTACATTGGTGCATTAGGAAATTAATCTTATTAATGTAATTACAAGTGCCCGTAAGTGATTACAAGTGCCCGTAAGGAAAAGTGTTCATGAACCCCTATAGGTTATACTTCCATCTCATGTTAGGGAAGCGCTTAGGTTTCATATAACGCCAGGATACTCAAATGAAGAAAATCAGATTTTGTTCTTGACGGTATTTCCATTTACGATACATAAGATTTCCATCATAGTTTGGCCTGATAGCTAGTTTAGTCGTTTTCATTTCCGTTTAGAAAATTTCACTTTTAATGCTGGACAATAATACTAGGTCGAGTTGAGCATTTTTCTCGATATTTTTAGATAGAAACGAGTCAAATTTACGTGTATAGCTCATGTCTATTCCAAAACTCAAATCTGTTCAGCAGAAATGATCATTACTATTCATAATTATGTTTTAGTGGAAATAAAACACATATAAGAGAGTTAATTTTTATCACATAAATTTCATCAGGTCTGAAATACACCTGCCTAATGCAGAAGTTTCGCAAAATTAACTCTTTTTTTACTAAAATAAAAGAACGAAAACTTAAAACAATTTACTTTCATTATTTTCTTCGTTTCCCTTACCTTATTGATGAGTTGTGCCACTCCTATGATTTTTCTCTGTCCATTATATATAGGCATACAAAGTAGACTTCTAGTTGAGGCTCTATAAACATAAACAACTTCACCACCAACAATCTTCTCTTGCACATTACCCTCGGCAGGGGCAGCACCTGACATTAAAAAAAAAAAAAGTATTTCATATTATTTTGGTTATTGCTAAATTTTATAGTAAATTTAAGAGCCCTCCACCTAAAATTAAAATTCAGAGTGACCAAAATTTGAAATTTGTATTACTCACTAGCTAAAGTCTCAAATCGTTATTTTTACTTTGCATTGCATTCGTTATGATAATATTCAAATATATTTGTGAAAAATTCCCCGTTTAATAAACAAAATGACCGCCTGTAGAGACAAAAAGTTCAGTTTATTTAATGCTTAATAATTTCACAATTGATGGGAGCTTAAAAACAAATATCATTTTGGATTATACTGTACATGTAAAACAACATTCCTCTAACTTTTCATTATGTCATTAATATATCACGCCAATGATTAAAAAAATGATTAAAATCGTCATCACATTTTTTGTCGTAAACCATCTACTAAATATTTTATTTAAATACTAATTGAAAATTTGGAAAGACATAAGAATAAAAAACTTCATCCTGAATCCAATGATACCAAATACTACATAATTGCTTTAAAAAAGTAGCATTAAAATAGTATTGGATTTAACATGGGATTCCCTATGCTGAAATCCAATGTTGATTCTGGGTGAAGGACTCTTAACTTTATGCAAAATATCAGGCGCGCCGACTTTTCAAAATGTCTACGGGTGCATAATTAAATTAGTAATTATTTTTAACGGAAAATTAGCAACTTGTTTGACGTTTTAGCTATTATATTTTTCATCCTTCATATATTATCTTGTTTTAATTTGGCGTCTTTGTGTACTGTTCATATATTATACAGGGGCGTAGTTACTTTTGCAATATAACTGCGATTTTGATCAATTTTTGGAGTTTGAGCAGTTTTTTTCTTGTACATTAATTTCTTCCTTTTATTTTTATAACTTTTTATCCCATGGTTCGGCGTACGGACCCTTATATTAACATTTGTGCTGGGGTCCCGGGGCACCGCCCCTTTTCCCCGGGGTTGTTACGTCACTAATATTATATAGGTCAGTATAACAAGTATAGACATTACTATTCTAAGTAAAATATTTATTTATTGAGAAGGGTAATTATTATTTCTGCTAATAATAAAAAGTATTTCGTTTTACAACTTATTTATTTATAAAGATTTCCCCATAACACTATCAACAATGTCTATATTTAGAACAATATCATTAGGTCTTCATGCGCTTATAACTACGATTTAGAACATGATGATAATTTATACCAAAGAAATGTCGAGGAGATTCCGAGGTGCGCCACCATGGTTGGCGCACCGAAGAAAATTTTGAAAAATTAAGGTTAACAAAATTTTGCAGAGATTATATAAAATGAGCTTGTTTTCTCATACTCTTTCAATGCCTAATTTTTCATAGCTTTTGACATAGTTTTAGTGTAACTATAACTAACTATAATTTTAATTTTTAGTTTCTCTTCTTCAAGTGGCCTTACCTACACCTCTGAATATCATTTTGAATAAAACTGTAAAAAAAATCTATTTGTGTGTCCGTGTTAGACGTCAAGTCCGGATAATAAGAACGCCGATATTTTTTTATTATTACTAAGTCGCTAAAAAGAAACAATTTAGCAGATAAGGTATTATATTAAAGACTTGTTTTGAATGTTTGGGAAACGCCCGAGTTTCACTTTTCCGTCCTAGCACTTTTTGTTAATCCCTTTACAATACATGGAGAAAGTCTTCTCTTATATACGAAAATAGATATTCTACATTTCTGGAATGTTTCTAACGAGTATAAACTTAAAAATGTGAGAATTAAAAGTGTCGAGTTTTAAATAATTTATGTTTTCAGCGGGTGCACTGCACCCGTTCAATTCAGCGCACGGGTGCACGTGCACCCGTTGAACCCGCGGAGTCGGCGCCAGTGTTTTTATGCTGAATACCTGTGAATCTTGGTGAATCTCAGTGAATCCTACTGAATCGGTGAATTACGCTAAAAAAGGCATCGTCGCACTCCTCGCCCCCTATTCGCTTTTCTTTAAAGCTAGGGGAAAGGATCAACGATATACTACACGTAATAAACTGCGTTAAACATCATCTTGTGAGGTCGTGGAAGATGAAAGAAGAATCACAAGAGAACGCGGATCCGACAACAACGTGAAGCAAAACGATACGCAACTTACTTGCTTACTTACAGTTATCTTCGCCCCTCATAGAGCCACAGGGTACACTTGATGGGCGGTAGAGCGCAGAACCGACCATCAAGAAGTATACTCTGCATAGAGCTAAATAAAACGACGTCGCCAAGCAGTCAAGGGTGTGCGTGGGAGCGCTTGCCCCCCCCCCCCCCTCGATAAAATTTACTCCCCCTTAATGAAAAAAAATATTGAGATAAAATATTGAGAAAAAAAGGAAATACAAAGAATTTAGGACTGGATGGTTATGTTATTTATAAAGTCGCATCTATATTAAAATAACTTTAGAGTTTTTACCCTATAAGTAGTTTAAGACGTCACTGATGCTGGTTCACGGGTTTCGCATCATGGTGATTAAGAGTGTTTAGTATTTATTTACCTTATGTTTTACCAAGATACTCAAACTAACAAAATATGTGAAACTTACCTAATCTAATTTTTTAGGTTATACCACATATCAAAAAGTAACAGCTTACACAAATAAAAAACCGTATACAAATTCATTTTTATTATGCATATTATAAGAAATCAAATGGATAAATGGGTTTCTGTAGAAATGTTATTCAATAAAGAGAATTGATTGCACGTTTTGAAATGAATAAATTAAATGAAAGGTCAAAAATGATTGATTTGGAGTAAAGAAGTGAAAAAATAATGACTATTGACTGACCAGAAATGTCACATTCGTTTCTTCCTATCTCTCTACAGCAGTCATATCCTAACCAAAATATAGAAATTTATTATTTCCACTCAGGTAAGAATTTCATCATATTTAATAAGGTGCTAATGTAAAAATATGTATTATTTATAATAATAATTAATTGTAAGTGGTATCAAACAAATATTGTAATGTGGTAGTATAATTATTATCTGCATGCACATTTTATAGGTCACGCCATATCAACATGAGTTAAGTTAGTAAATTATTTTAAAAAAAAATAAACAATACTAATTTAAATAATTATATGAAAAGTTATATTTCACTCGTTTTCATGCTTTTTCTTTCAAATCTCAATCAATTTCTAATTTTATTATTAATTATGTTTCATTCAACAACATAAAGTAGCATGTCACAATCATCACTATTGGCTTGGGTTTTCCACTTTCGTTTCGATATGAAAATTATAAAATTGACAGACGATTAATTAAAGAAAGGAAAACCTAACCATCAAACTGTTAATTAAATTTTGTCTTTAAATTATTTTAGACTATTTCATTTAATTTTCTGACTTTGATTAACGATTTAAATTTAAATTCAGAAAAATGTGTTTACTGATGCAATTACAGACAGTACAAACTACGTAGGGTCGTGCCTATAGGTGATATATTTTAGCGATTTGATGTAAATAAAAGAGACGGAGATAAGGGAGAACCCTTAGGAGCACCTCAGTCTTATTTATTTATAATATTTGCCTCGGAATGTGAAGAACGTATTTTCGGTATAGAATTTTCTTGACTTCATAATTTCTGATTTGTTGTTGATTTGATGTTCTTGAAGTTTTCTTCTAATATCGTTCATGTGTTTTTAATCGGAATATTGGTATATAATGAGACAACATCAAAACTTCCAATATTATCACCATCTTCCATTTTTGATGGAAGTTTTCCAGTAAGTTTTCTGTGTTTCTGATAACATGAGGTGATTCTTCACATACCATGTTTACGGTCTTAGCTAAGTGTCTAGATAATTTGTAAGTTAAATAGGTGTAAGATGAAAGAATAGGACGAAGAGGTATATCAGGTTTATGTAGTTTGGGTAAACCATAGAATCAAGAACAATGGTGTGCTGGGTTTCTCAGGAACTCCTTTTTCTTTCTTCTCAATTAATCTTCATATTGCTTATCCGCAAGTATGCGTTTTTGTTTGAAGATTATCCATGGGGTCGATTTTAATTTATTATACGTTGTGGAATCATTCAGTATTCCTTTATGTTGTCATAATCTCCTGTGTTCATAACAACAACATTAGCTCCTATATCATATGGTAAAATAGTTAGGTCGCGGTTGCTTTTTAAATTTCGATTGTGCTTTCAGTTCTTCTGGAGATGCATTTTTCGGTGGTTGATTTTTTTCGGTATTTGATGAGTAAAATTTTCACGTTTTGTCTTATAACTTTTTGCTCGGGTTTTAGATGGGAGATGGTTGTTTCCGTATAGATGCAATAATGTCCCATGTTGGAATTTTTCCATTATATACTGAATGCTTTAATCCTTTCTCTAAAACTGTTTTTCCTCTACTTTTAGGATATATGACGAAATACGAAGGTTATGCTGTTTTTTATATACTCTCAAACCGACCATCTCTCAAACTTCCTGGATGGTTCATTTGAAAGCTCATGTTGTTGTCACTATACATCTGAAAATCAAATCTTTATCTCTATTGAATTAGCTTTTTTCCCAAAACCTTATACGTAAAAAAAGTTGTCAAAATGTTTACAGCACAAATTCCCCCTTTTTGGTTGTTTCATTATTTTCTTTAGAATTAAATGTTTTTAAATAGAAATAACATGATCGATAATAATGAGAAGAATCAATATAATTAAACTGTATCATTTTCGGAACTGTGCTATCCCATTATTGAGAAATTCTGAAATTACTGGATTACAAATACTTATCACTTCATCACTTCATCCATTCTCCAGCACTTCGCACAGCTTTAACTTTCATTTGCCTATTTATGGGGCAGTGTTTGAGATCTAAATTATTTTTGTCATAACTTGACAAGGTATTATAAGTAAAGAAACATTTCATAGTTTAAGATTTCATTAATATTTTCAAACAACCAAAATTTTACCAATTCACGATATTTTTCATGTGGACAACTTTTTTTCCTGGAAGGTTTTAGGAAAAGTGCTGTTGCGTAGCTGCTATTATATAGTTATCACATATTACTATGCAACTGTCGATTGACAATTGAGTGAACTTTCACCTGGTCTTTACTTCAAGACTGTAACTCCAGTAAATCATGAGAAATTGGCGTTTAAAAAGTGGGGGATTGTTTTTTGTCCTATCATGTATATAAGAAAAAGTTAATAACCCCAATTCAATCTTTATTTCTCCATATTACTTACGTAATGAGAAAGAGCTGCCGAACCTCACAGGGGCACTTGTGACGAGCCTGATATGATTACCTTTTTCGATGGCGCCGTTGCGTACCGTCGATTCTTAAATTTATTTTTAAAATTGTCAGCCTCTATATACGAAAATGAGAGTCCATGTTATCAATGCTCTATTTCAGAGATGTCTGCGGTTTCCGTTAATTCGCTTATTATACAGATAATCAGCTTTATATAATCAAAATTTGAAATGAGTAGAGCATCTGGGCTAAAATAGTTGAACTACAATAGGTAGCAACCAATCAGATGTCATGAGCGTTCTTCTTTATTTATACAGTAAGCATAGAAAAAAAGGAGTCGGTCTACATACGCGGAAGTACGATCATGCAACTAATCGTGGTTCAGTAAATTGCCGTCAGATGACAATACTTTCGTCGTCATGCTTGTGTTTTCTGCAGAAATTAACTAATACAGACTGATCTGCTTATTTATTGAAGTCATGGATGGTGTTTTTATATTCTCATGTAGTTTAGTAAACTATAGTGAAAATTAAGATAAGATGCGTAACCTTTCTTTTATCACTTTCTGAATTGAAGGGATTTCTATACATTTAATTCATGCTGGTGCTAATATGAACTATACAGTCATATATATAATATATTCTATTGACTGTTACAGATGCTTATTTTGTATATCTTTCTTTAGGTTTAGTATTAGATTGTATATTTTGAAATAATGGAAACAACAACTGCAAGACATGAGGAAGGACTTTCATGGGATGATGCAACTTGGATTCTCACTTCTTCATTCATTATCTTTACAATGCAAACAGGTTCAAACTTTTAAATATTTATAAACATCACTTTATAATTTCCATATAGTCATAAATTAATATTAGATGAATTTATTAGGTGGAAACGTCGTTTAGTGTCAAAAACTGGAATTTGGTTGTGTTTCTTAATTATTGTTAACATTAAATGTTAACGTGAACATTACATTTTTGTTCAAAATTCGAATGAGTTACAGGGATGTCGCCAAGGGGATATGTGTGCAGGGTGGGGGAAACTTGCCCCTGATAAAGCGGAAGATATTGAAAAGCATCAATCCTAGAAACATAACAATCGAAAAGCGCCACATAATTTTGAGAGAAAGTACAAAAATTTGCTATTGAAAAGCGCCAAATTATTTGTTTGTAATTAGTACGGTATACATTTTATATACTCGATTTTCTATGTTAGTTATAAAAGTTTGTTGATCTGCTGTTAGTCACTTTTCACTTGAGTTTTAAAAAATAATTTAAATTAAAAATAAATTAAGTGAAATGGAAAACGTCATTATCTTAATTTTTTTTATAAAACTGTTTATTAAATATAATTATGTCCTAAATGTTTGATTTACAGCGTTAGTGTATCTACTTAGCAAATTTTTCCCTCACGGTATTTTCTTGCAAGAATTCTTGTCTCTTGATTTGTTCATATGAAATTGGGGGTTCAGTCAATATAACTCCATAAAAGCGCAAAACATGACAAGTTCGTTCATATTTTGTTCCTTTATTACCTAAAATAATTTCGTTTTTTTTTTTCATTTAGTAGTTATAATTTAACGAAATATAATGCACTAAAATCATATTGCAATTATATAGTTAAATATTTGTTCTACAATCACAAGCTTATATGGCTTTAATTCTTATATTTTTAACGCACTAGACAATGAACATTATTCTTCATTTCTATCGATTACATTATCGCCTTTAGCTTGTTTATAACGATTAAATTTTTTTTTTTTTTTTTTTTTTTTTTTTTTTTTCGAATTTGGAGCTTTCAATTGTAGCCGATATCCCGATAAAGCTCTGATAGCCAGTCAGAGAAAACACTGTTCATTAGATATTTCTTAGCATTGTAACGAAGACACCAAGTACTTTTTCAAAAGCGTTTTGATTCTCACACAAAAAAGCTATTCATTGATTTGTAGTTCCTCTTGTCAGTTCCTGCAAATTCAAAATTCCTTCGACATTAACATTCTAACTTCATTAAAGTTGATGAGATAATAAGAGTTAATTATATGTGATCGTTAAATTCTAATAATATTACAATAAAATGATTCTATTGTAGGTTTTGGAGTGTTAGAATCAGGATGTGTATCATTGAAGAATGAATCAAATATTATGATGAAGAATGTTGTTGATATTGTATTAGGTGGATTAACATATTGGTTATTTGGTTATGGATTTAGTTTTGGTACAGATAAAGGATCAAATGGATTTATTGGAGTTGGAAGTTATATTGTTGATTCAGAAATAACTGAAATGGGACCTGTTTTTGCAAACTTTATGTTTCAACTTTCTTTTGCAACAACTGCTACTACAATTGTATCTGGATCAATGGCTGAGAGGTTAGTTATAACAAATTGTACAACACAATTGGTTAATTACTCGAGAGACATTTATAGAAAGGAAAGAAATATTTTCATGATAACAAAAAAAAGAAATTGCGGAGAATTTGCTTGGTATGGTAAATTTATGTAAGTTACGATTTCATCTCGCGGGTATCGCCAAATTTACAAGCAAAAGCATCTAAGTTAGTGGTGTAGTAAGCCTCTCTGTGATCGGGGAAAGGGAGATTGATTAACTTAAAACGTTAATTTCTGGGGCACTGTTGGGATCAGAACTGTAATATTTGGGGTGCCCATAAAGTAGACGAACGCACATCCGTTGGTATGTCACACTTGATCGTACTCCCCTTCCTACTCCCATGATCAACCTTTCTAATATCTCAATGTTTTAAATTGAATTATGGGGAGGAAAAAAATTTTAAGTGGGGACTTTTAGAGGGAGAGTTCAGGTACAACATATTATAATTTAGGGGTTGTGGGACCAAAGGGAGTCATACTAAAACACACATTAAAAGAGAAAACAAGTGAAAAATGAAAAACAACATCGTTTTTAAAACACCGTCGAATGACCCCCCTCCCTTTCCAGGCGAGGTTCCAGCCCAACATTTCGGGGGGCGGACCAAAAATAATGGACTTTAAAAAGAAGTGAAGTCGAAGACCTTCCGAGAAAATTTTGTAATATTACGAAGAAAAACAGCCAATTTTAACATATTTTTGAAAAAAAAAAAGGTTTTTTTTTTTGTTTTTTTTCTTCTTTTTTTCGTCTTCTTTTTTTTGCGACGGGGGGGGGGCGGTCGCCCCCCCTGTATCCGCGCCTGCCCCTTTCGTCTCACACCCCCAAATTTTAATATGTTGTACCTGAAGTTGTCTTCTAAATGTCCCCACTTCAAAATTACCACTCAAAAGTTTTTCCTCCCCATAATTCAATTTCAAACACTGGGATATTATAAAGGTTGATCATGGGCGTAGGAAGGGGGTACGATCACGTATGGCATACCAACGGATGTGCGTTGGTCTACTTTATGGGTACTCCAAGTATTACGGTCCTGTCCTCAACAATGTCCCTGTGATTAACGTTTTAATCAATCTCCCTTCCCCCGGTCCCAGAGAGACTTGATACACCACTGACTTAGACGGGTTTGCTTGCAAATTCGGCTATATACGCCAATAAATATGAAAACATAGCTTTAGAGATGGAAAATGCTGAGCTTACTTGAAATTTCAAATGAGGTAGAAGTATTATTTAGTGACTTATTCATTTTAGTCATAAAAAAGGGCTCTTAGCCAGGTTATCAAATTAATAATTTTAAAGGGTTTATGAAATCTACAAAATTATATGTGATTTCTTGCAAAATTTTCAAATCGCCATCAAACAAAAGTGTTATGGTTAAATTTTGAAGACTATTTGAAGATCATTAATATAGACATGATGAAAAAACAATGTACCAAGGTTTGAATCTTTGGGGACTCAGGATGAAATTGGAACCCATCCATAGAAATTTGACGTTCTTGAAATTTGACAATATTTGTTTTCACTCTGTTAAGACTGAAAGAAATTCAAAAGGTTTAATTTATTTTTCGAGATGAATTGATGCTATTGGAGATTGGACAAAATTGTAAGATTGATAACTCCGTAGGTAAATCGACCATGTGGAAAATAATCATGTTGGGAATCATGAATTGTAGGTTCGACATGCCTAAGCACTTTGACCTCGTTTATACGGTATGGCGTAGCATAACTATTTTATATTATGTTGCAATATGCATAAAAATAAGTAATTTCTCTTTTCATTTTCCAGATGCAATTTTAAGGCTTATTGCATTTTTTCCCTATTAAATACAATTGTATATTGTCTTCCTGCTGGTTGGATTTGGGGGGAGAAAGGATTTCTAGCTGAGTTAGGAGCTATTGATATTGCCGGATCTGGAGCTGTACATCTGGTCGGAGGAAGTTCTGGTAAACTTATTTATCAAAATAATTTAAATATTTTCATTAAAAAATAATTGTATTTAACATAATTTTATAAATGTACTACTTTCACAGAGTTCATTAGTAGTGATATTTTGACATTTTTGGTCTGAACAACAGATGAAGAGATATTTTGATTTATTGAAGTAGCACAATAAAATTAACAAGGTAGAATAAGCACATAATAATGGCATGCGTCCCTTTTTTCGCTGTATTGCGAAATATGCAAATCCTTCACTAAAAATTATTATATTATTTTAAGTGGTGGTAGTAAAATTATTGGAGTATCTAAAATGCGAGAATTCATTCTTATTCACATACAAGCAGTTATCTTGTTTTCTGCTGAATTTGTTTGATAGGTTGCACGAGGAGAATAATGCATTATAATCTCGTACACTCAATTGAAAGAGATTTATAATCCGAGCTAACATCTTTAACAATCTACAAGATTCTGTAAATTTTTAAGTAATTCCATAATCACTACAAAATATTCAACAATCTCAAAATCTTGAGTAAATTCCTTCATAATCTTTGAATAATCTTACAATTTGGTTGATAAACATCCCAATCTCAATCTCTGTAATTGGTAAATGAATCACGTGACCTCTATGTAGTGGAATTTTCTTTATAACCCAAGATTTATAATCTCTATCAAAGATTTTCTTTAAAAGTATATACCATCTCATATTTCCTTGTACAGAGTGTCCCAGAAAGATCGCGCCAGCACCTAAATATTTACTCAACTAAATTTTAGAATATTACTGTAAATTGCAAACTTGTACTAAAAATTCGGGTCTAAGACGGATTGCAGCGAGACACCGTGCCGTGTATGCTGCCAGCAGACCACGCGCCCCGGAGAACGATTGCCGCGTTGACGGAATGTCGCGGAGAACGATTGCCACGTAGACGGATTGTCGCGAAGATATTTCGATGAAAATTTACACAAGAGAGTGGAGATGAATAAATATAACATAATACCTGAAACTGCTTTCAACCTTGGTTGCAACTGCAGAACAATTCGAAAAAATTATGGTAAAAATCTTATTATAGACCATCAACAGGATAGTCGATATAATAAGATCACAATTGAAGTTATTATGCCAAACATTTTCGATACTATTTCAATAGTCTGTATAGTAAAAATATGTAAAGATATAACTTAATAATATAACTACTTTTGTAGCATTTTACACAGAATTTGAAAGTGATATACATTTAGGAAATAGTAGGAATAAAATTAAATTAATATAAATAGGCTATGAGTTTACATGTACATGTACAAGCTAAGTATAATGAAGCAAAATTTAAATTGAGTGTTTGGTATTAATATAGGCCTATAACATGAAATAATGTACTGAATGTCCATTGTCCATTATTGAATTTAGTTTTTATTATTGCAATTTAATTTTTGTACTTACTAAATTTTTATTTTAGTTCCGAAGGGGGGGGGGAGGCTTCATGTGTGTTCGCCTATTCTTCCATAATACGATAATACCTGATAAAATTATAGATTCAAGTGTGAACACATCACATATTTATAGTTGGAATAAATGTTGATACACGAGCCTACTTTACAGTAGCTTCTATAATTATTGTAAAAAATAGTCAGCATTATTTCTTATGATTTGTTCTCAATATAGTACTTCCTTTAATTTTTTGGGATACATAAATTTTTCACTTGTTTAAAATATAACGTAACATCTGGGTAAAAAATTTAGTTGCTAATCTGTTCGAGTTCATAAAAATAAAGTACTTTTTTTAAAGTTCATTCTGTTATAGAAAATAATCAAAATAAGAATAATTATTTGTAATTTTCAATATCTAAATTTAAAGCTCACTTTCTAAATAATATATACATAGATTTATTTGCAAAGTTATTATTCACGAAAACTTTCACGAAATTCACGAATTGGAGAATATTGGAGAGTTTTTTTATTTCTTTTATTCCGAAGTGAAAATACTTGAAAAGTTTTATAAAAATCATATTTAGATATTGATTTTCAGGTAAAATTGCTCGGTCTCTGTGGTATTTGCCTATTTGAACTACGGGGCAATAGGTCTCCGTGGCAATCCGTCTCCGCGGCATTCGTTCTCCGCGACAGTTCGTCTACGCAGCAACCGGTCTTCACGGTAATCCGTCAACGCTGCAATCGTTCTGTCTGCGCGATACGTGGTCCAGCGGCAATCCACCTACGCGGCGAGGTATCTCGCGGCAATCCGTCCGTATACCAAAAATTCTCAATTTTTAGATGGTGTACTCATCTTCATTGTTGGAACACCGTGAAGCCCTACAGCGATACCAAATTTCTTAAAATAATAGGGAACAACTATCATCATTGTGGGCAAAGTTGGAGAGTATGACATTATAGGTTCTATACATATCATAAGATCTGCTTAATATTCATCTAAGCTTAATTTTCAGACTTCCCAAATTAAGAAAAATTATGTTTAAAGGGAAATATAACAGCATATTTGAAGGAGATATTCCCCTTTTCTGGTGAAATTTAGCTTAATTCAGGGGGTCTGAAAATTAAGCTTAGATGAAAATTAAGTAAAAATCATGACATGTTTTGAACCTAAAATTTAAAGTTCTGGAACTTTGTCCCCACAGTGATGATAGTGTTCCCTATTATTTTAATAAATTTATGTCATCGCTGTAACGCTCCACAATGTTCCAACAATGAAGACAAGAACCCCATCTGAAAATTTAGAATTTTTTCTACAAGTTTGCAATTTACACTAATATTCTAAAATTCATAGTTTAGGAAATATTTAGGTGGTGCGATCTTTCTGGAACACCCTGTATGGGAATAGAAGGCATTATTTTCAACATTTGACTACAACATCATCAGGAAATAAAATATTTATGTTTAAGTAACTGTATTCTGCAATATTCATGTTTTATTGATAATTAAAAAAGCGAATGTAGTGTTTCCATCAATAAACATTCTTTATATGTAATCTTTATATAGCCCTGATAGGTGCCTGGATGCTTGGTCCTCGTTTAGGAAGATATGAGAATGGTACTGATCCATTACCATTAGGAAGTCCAACAAATTGTCTTGTAGGATTATTTGTATTATGGTGGGGATGGTTAGCATTTAATTCAGGAAGGTAAGACAATAGTAGTAGAGACAAAAAAAATGGATGATTTCAGAGAAAATACGTATTAGAATAGCATAATTTACAATCGTATCGGACGTTATATAAAACGTTTGCGTGTTGTGTCTGTCAGACGTCTATCGCAGCACTTCTATAGCTATATTGGTTGAAAAACACCTATGTGCAAGCTGATTGGCTGTTGAAATCCAATTTTAAGCAATTTAAAATGTTTATTATTATTCTTTTGTAATAAGGTATAAATTTTGATAGTAATTTAAATGACTAATAATAAAAACTCCTGAATTGCTAAATTGAGAAAAGTTATATACAAATATGTGAATACCCACTGTTGTTAGCAAAAGATTTGTTTAATTAATAAGACAATGTTATATTGCATTTTAAAATATAATAAATTTTTATTACTGTAATGTTCATAACTTCTAATAACTCAATTATAGTAATGGGAAAATATATACAAAACCTCAAAGGTTACAACTTTTAATAAAAGTTTCAAATAATGAACGATTAAATAATCTTCCTACTACTTAACTCTTCAAAATTTATGACTTGAAATCTAAGCATTATTTTTAATACTTCAAACTCGATATTATCA
This sequence comes from Campodea plusiochaeta, assembly GCA_034698565.1. NCBI lineage: Eukaryota > Metazoa > Arthropoda > Diplura > Rhabdura > Campodeidae > Campodea > Campodea plusiochaeta. The sequence goes on from JAQIWE010001046.1 coordinate 14,080, forward strand.
CGCCTTTTATACTATTATACACTTTTCCCTCTTGTTTTTAGGCATTTTTTTTTACAATAATCCATCGGTTAATTTTCCAATAAATGGTGATATTTTAAATTTCACTGTAAAATGATATAATTTTTTATACAGGACAAACAGCTTCACGTGACTGGGAAACGCAGTAAGTTGCTGTACAAGTAAAATTTCGGAGAACCGTTTATCCTGACCTTTAGATAAAACCATCAGTCAGTTACGTCGATATCAGTCAGTTACGGCCATATGGTCATTTTAAAAATTAGTATAATAATAATTTGATGTCGATTTAAAATTTAGATCTTTAAAGTTTAGTGGGCATAAATTGTCGCCGAGGACTGACTAGGTCGAGGGATCGGGAAATTCATGACTGGGCTCTTTATGTTAAAGGCTCCTGGAACTTTAGAATAAACTTGAGCCCACAAAATAATTAATTTTATGTAAAACACAAACGTTTTTGGAATAGAGGGAATATACGTTTATTTGCGTACTCTGTTAACAAAAGTAAATTGACAAATGCCACAGAATAACAAAATAACAATTTCAGGTTGATCATTCTTGAAAATAATTTTAGACTAGAGTTTTGTTTTGGAGGAGGTATGGTTGTGCAGAATATGAATTATAGTCTTTCAGCCCTCATGACAATTTCTTGAACCAGTTTCTTTTGCAAGCCAAATCTTCTTATAAACTTCTGTGAATGAGGAAATTTCTAATAGTTGCTCTTGCACCAATGTACAATCAATCCGATGACTTCTATAAATTATATTTTTCAATAAAATATGGAGCAAAATTGTAATAGATTTGTTTCTCTTTATGCACTCTTACTGCAGCTTGTTAGAGATCATCTTTAAACCTTATGGTAGGATCAAATATGAAACTTTTTCTCTCGTTTTTCTTGAATGCAACAATATCAACCCGTTTGTTCGAATCACCTTCAGATAGACAAGCTGACGAGGGGTTCACTCAAAATTTTCTTCGCACGCGCTAAACATGGTGGCGCTTTCAAGACGATCTTCTGCAGTTCTGTCAATATTGGAACAGTTGCCTATATACGAAATACGTCAAATACCCCTATACATATTATATGCCCCTCCATTAGGCTTCTCACGCCGTCTATGATCGCTTAAAAAATATTCTACATGTAAAGAATAATTATCATTTAAAAAGTGCTTGAATCTATTTCCAACGAGAACATCAAATTTTTGTCATTATGCGTCCTAGAATATTGGACAATCGATATTGAATATTGCCTCCCTCCAGAGGGCCCCTTGACAATGTTTTTCAACTGAACCCTACTGTAGCCCCAGAAGGTCAATAACTCAAGATGAGAAAAGATAACTTACTAAACATTTTTTTTAAATTATCGATTTATAATCTAATAAACTACGCATACCACACTTAAACGTTTTAGAAAGAAACTGTCATGGGTAGCTATCCAGTAGTGTATTAAATATGTCAGTTATACCGGTAACATATAAGTTTTTAGTGTTCTTTGTCCTCCGTATTACTGTAGTTGCAACAAAATTTTATTCATCATTACAAAACATGGCAAATAGTCCAAAAATACAATAAAAAAATATTATTTTTTCAAATATTATTGTGAAATATATGATAAAACAATTGTTATCTAAATGAAAGTCATTATTACACTATATACTATTCAAATAATATTCTCATGTAGCTTTTTTTCGTCTTTTACAGTACATTTGGGGTAAGTAATTTAAAATGGAAGTTTGCTGCAAGAGCTGGAGTTATTACAATGCTTGCACCATGTGGAGGAGGAGTTGTTGGATTAATTTATTCATTAACTACAAGAAAAGGAAGAGTTGATGTTATGGATATGGTCAATACAGTATTAGGAGCACTTGTTGCTATTACAGGTCTACATTATAATTATTTCATTACAGATTATTCATTAAAAAAAACAATAGTCGATTTAAAATTTACAGTCCGGCAGCCAAAGGGGGTAAAATCACTGAACTCCATTAAAAATGCCCCACAATGGGTTATGATGGAAATAGGTTGTTTAGGTTATATAAATACCAAAACCGTCGGGTGACAACTTCTCACCCTTCAGTATTTTAATATGGAGGTCATAATTCAAAATGGCCACCAAAACAGTGATTTTTTGTCGTTTCCCTCTCAATATTTTCTGTTATAATGATCAGAATTACAAAAGTGATATGTCAAATGAAATATCATTGATAAACGATCATCTCTCACTATTAACCAATTCAATATGGCGGTCAAAATTCAAAATGACGCCCATTTAATACGCTATTTCATATTTCTTTGATGATATTTTCTATTAGATACATATATAATATGCCAAAATGAAATTTTAATTGATGAACAATCATAAACCACAACAGATCATTTCAATATGGCAGTTGCAATTCAAAATGGCGTTCATCCAATATTCAATTTCGTCGTTATTTTGGTGATATTTTCAATTATAATGATCAGAATTACATGAATTTTATGTTCAAAAAGAGCTTTGATGAACAAATATCGGTCACTGCCGTTGAGTATTCCAAGATAAGGTGTTATTCAAAATGACTGCCCATTTGTTACTTAATATTATTCTTATTTTTGTATACTTCTATTTTATGTTGTATCAGCCTTCTGTTATAAATTGCCTGCATTACGTATTATTTATACATAACGTTTGATGATTTTGGATTTATAGTCACCTTATGCAATAGGCAGGTATAAGACAACTGTTTGACCACTAGGCCTTTACATGTCCCAGAACTCTTATAATGGTAGCTCTTGAATATTACATATAATTACAGCTTTAGCATGCTGAGAATAATTCTATTTTAAATATCATCTATATTGTGTCATTTATCGTTACGACTAAACAAAATTTAAGTCGCATGTGGTTTCTAATAAATTTAATCAAGTTAATATTATTATATTTTAAAAAAATATAAATAAAACGTATAAACTGAAATAAACACTGATGTTTACCCTTCTCTGAATGTTTTAATAACAATTCATTAATTCTCTAGCAGTTTTCGAGCATTCCACACTCCATGATGACGAAAACATTCTACACTGCTCTAAAACTCATCGAAAATTAATGAATTGGTATTAAAAGTATGCAGAGAAGGGAAAGATCTGTTTATTTAATCCTAGCAACGTTTTCCTTTGCTTCCATACACATCAGGTGTTATTAGTATTTTGGTTTGCTACAGCAGATACATGTTCTTTTATTCTAACATTTAAGGCTCTCTGGGTCTGTCCAATGTATGAATAACCACAATTACATGTAATTTGATATACACCACTTTTGTCCATGTAATCGACACTGTCTTTTGCATTGGATAAATAAGTTAATGTTTGCACACCTGGCTTAAAAACATCACTAAAACCCAATTTTCTGAGTTGTTTTATTTTTTATTTATTTATTTATTTCATAACAAATACAGGAACACAGCCTTGGTGACACAATATTCCATGTTGTACAAT
>JAQIWE010001047.1:0-17568 GCA_034698565.1 Campodea plusiochaeta
CTGCCTTGTATATATTTTGGGCCATAGTGCCAACCCTGTAATAGTTGGCAAATAGAGACGCCAAGATGGCCTGAAACTTGCAACATGTCTTTGTTTTTGATCCTGGTTTGAAAGTCTGGAAAAGAATGAAATGTTGGATTAATGGAACTGAAAAGCATAGGAAGCTTTAGATACGGTATCGGGCAACATATCTAGCCGATTTCTAGATCGCGATCGCTAAATATCTCGGAGATATTCGACAATTACGATCTGCAACGAATATAATCGCGAGGACGGTTATTTATGTTGAAAGGAAAGGAAATAAAGAATTAGAAAGAGAATAAGATAACTTCGACTCGATATCCGCGATTGCTAGACTATATGCGATAGCATAGCCTACTCGCGCGAGTACGAATATAATATAAGGACGCGTTCGTACATCAGCGTTTTCGACGCCGTATTATGTCCGCGCGTCAACAAACGGGTGACAATATGGGCCTAACCCACAACCATATTGTTAATTTAAAGATAGCCTATTTTTAAATATTAAAAATAGTAGTTTGTCGTAGAAGCCCGGTCGAATAAACCACGCCCCAATTCCAACGGGGCTCGATCGGTCACCTTCCTACAGTGTTTTTTTGGTAAATTGGCTATAGTTACGAGTCTGTCGTGTCTGATCTAATAACACGTATTCGGTTGGAAAGAGAATTGATATATAGAGCTTTAATTTGGTGGTAGAATCAGGTCTCTAGCTCAAACAATTTTTGAGATATTGCTGCTTGAAAATCAGACCAAGTTTTTCTCGTCCACCCTGTATACTTGAATAAATGTTACCTGTACTGTATATAGGTTGCAGTTTTTTTGTCCTGAGCTTCTGACATCCCCTGTTAACTGCAACTATTAAATCAACGAAATTTAGCAACATCGTGTAAATAATAAGTGCATTCGCTAATAATTACTTGAACCCCTTGTCGGAAGCATTGGACCCCCTGTTGGTCGAACCTCTGGCGCCACCACTGCCACAAAGTTTCCTTGTATATTTAGTTATTTGACACTTATGCCTACATAAAAAAGTTGACAGATCTGCATCTGCAGGGTACATTATGTATTTGTTGTTTGTACGCCATAAAACATTTGATAACAAGATACACTAAAAAGCTACATAGGCAACAGGCTCTCATTATATTCTAACTATATACCTTGATTTATGATCATTTGCTAGGGGAGAGTAGACTTTCAACACTATTTGAGACAGATAACAGTGATGACACAGAAAAAGTGTTAAAATTCTTCAAAAATATAGTCAATTCTCAAGTAAAATATTGAAAAAAAAACTTTCAAACATTGTAACAGTGATACAATATTTACTAAAATATTGCCTTGAACTATAAAAATTACTGAAAATTTTCACCAGTTTTATTCTGTCTTCGCCCTCGCAATCTAATTTTCACACACCCCCTGAACCGGGGCCCCTGGTACAGGGTGAAGAAAGTTATATGTAGGTTTCTTTACTTTCAGAGGTGAATTATTATGAGATCATATATTTTATTTCCATTCATAGATAAGTGACAATAATTCCTGAAGTCATACCTCTCTAATTCTAATGCTAAGTGCATCATCTACAATGGCAGGCACAGCGGTGACGTCATCAAGCGCAACAGTCCATTGAGCTTCCCATCCACCCCAGAGACGACAACGGGATAGGAGGAAAATATTTCTGAAAAGATTTGCAACTTCATCATAATACAGTACAGCATTACAAATGGTAATATCAATATATTATTTTATTAAAATATTATTATCATGAAAACTTAAATCTGTATTTTTTTTCAGCGGGGCGCACTGTTTTCCCAAACACATTTACCATTTCGCTTTTTTTGTTCGCTATTGTAATCGATATCTCAGGAACCTATAAGCTGTAGTCGAAAACGATGCACCCCGCTGGGAAAAAGTAATGAAGCTTTAAATGTAAAAAAATGTTTTGCTTGGAACAACAACCCTCCCCAATTGTATTTTTTTAGTCAATGATGCAAAATACTGATAGTGAGTTGCTCCAAAGTATGCAGTTAATTAAAATATATAATATTTGTTTCACGAAACTTAGGGGTACATTTTCGCGTCTCGTGCAAGTCTGCACTGGTGTACCTTACATGTAGTGGTATTGTGATTTCGGGAAACTTACCCGGGTGCAAGACTTGCACCGGACACGAAAATATAGCCCGAAAATATAGGTAATATCAAAAATAATCCCTAATATTCATAGCAATAGGGGAGTGATATGAGCAATTATCACTGAATAATAAGAAAAAGATATTGTTTCCAAACGTTTTTTTGTAATAAAATTTTGTAATTTGGATATCACAAAGAAACTGTTGGAAACAATTTTGCCTATGCTTTAAAATATGCCTAATATCACTCCTATTCTAATGACAACTGTTGCTCCTCAATATTAGTCATATATCAGAAATAATTCCCAAAAACTGTTCTGGTACCACATATGGTTTCGCTATATATATTAGGAACTGTGATAGGATTTGTGGGTTAAGGCAATATTCATTCAACATGAGACCTGATGTTCATTCATCATGAGTCGATCTCCTTACCAGAAGTTCAATGATATAATTATAATCACCATACGAGTCGGATAAAAAACTAATATGAGTTGTGTATCTGAATTTTCAGTTACACCAATACTGTGAATGACTGAACCAATACATTATATTGAAGTATTGCGAGTAAATTACATTTTCCAAGTTTGTATTCTTCTTCTGACATTTTATAACTCATTGTTTATGACTGCATTATACAAAGCTTAGTTCTTTATGTAATACATACCTTGTGGTGATGAGTACTATATCTGATCTCTCATCTTCAGTAAGAGGTGCGTGAGCCCAATATATTTCAGAACTACAATTGTGATCATTTATTGTATGAAGTAAATATGCGCCTGTAGCAGAAGAGGGCGAGTACGGTCGAAGACCCTGAAAATATATTGTGATTACAACATGGAAGCACGGGATACATATGAAAGCATAGATGACAGTGTCATCAGTGTTTTAAAACTGATATTTTTATTTAAAGTATAAAACTGATTAGAATTATCAAATACGAAAGTTTCACCTGACCACAAAAACTGAACGGGGAGATAGAAAAAAATAAAATAAAACATATACCATCTGAAAATGGTATATGTGTTTTTTATATCTATCAATTTTAGCCTTACTTTCCGAAGGAAAAAAGGCTTATAGAACGATCATGTCTGCCCGCCCCCCTCTTATCTCAGTAACCGCTTGTCCGATTTTGACCAAATTTTCAGCATATTCGGAAATCAGTCCAAATCGCTATAGGTGTCTGATTTCGAGTTTTCATCTTCAGGGAACTTTCATGTTTCATTGAATATCTCTGGAACTACTTGACGGATTTTGACCAAATTTTCAGGATAGTATCTGTAGCCATAACAAGTTTCAGTTGTCAAAACCGACCTATGGGTTTCGAATTCAAAATTTACATATTCAAAGTTCTATTTGTTTCCTGGTGGGGGATTGGCGAATTTTAACCATAATTTCAGGATAGTATCTGCATAGCCATTGCAAAACTGTTGCAAGTTCAGTAGTTAACACTGACTTACAAGTTTGTAGGTTTCGATTTTTTTTTTTCATTTCCATCATCTTCAAGTAAAAACTTTAACTCTATAATATTATTTTCTCCGGTACCACTTTGTGGATTTTAATGAAATTTTCAGGATTGCAACAGTTTGGACACATGAAAAAAGTTCCGTAGTCAAATTCGACCTAGGTTTCGAAATAATTATTTATGTCAAAGTCTTATTTGTCTATGGAATCATCAAACTTTTGAATAATAGCCATTCCTCTGTTAAATGTTATTGATTTATTTCTCTATCTTAACATGTTTCAAAGCAATACACCTCATCTTCAGAAGTTAATACATAGGAATAAAACAAAAACGTGTAATCACATCCGAAGATAACATATCGGGAAACTTGTGCAATCAATTAACAATAGAATGGGAATACGTCACCCACTAAAATTCACGCAGTTTTCAGATAAATTAATTATTGTTCTGTTTTAAAATTGCAGTAACACACTAACCAAATGTCCATCAGAACTTGAATTAAGATGTTTAATTATTAAAGATATCAAATGAAAATGTAATTAAGCTGATAAAAACCTAAACAGCTAAATGAAAAATTATACCAGGAATGACCTTTCTAAATTATTCTGCATTACGAAATCATGAAATCGATGCATAATAGAGTACATATAAACAAATGTCATGCTGTTATTGTAAAGTTCAAAATGATTATGCAAAGCACATTCAGTGAGACATAAAATTATCAATTATGGTGACTTTTTCATCATAAAAATATTTTAAAAATCGTGCGTTCGAATTTCGTTCGGAATTAATGTTTTCTATAATTGCTTTTATTTTTCTTATTTAAATTAATTCTAGCAAAATACATGTCACATTTCACTTATATATCTAACCGTTCACAGCATACTTGCACGGTGTATTATCTAAAACATTAATTCTTATTATACAGTATATTAACCAGGTATATAACCACAATATTGTGTTACAAAAGTTCATTCGCGTCTGTTCTTATTCTATAATATTCTTCCCGTATATTTTCTGGAGCCCCCAAGGTATTTAAAAGCAAAACAAACAGTACTGCATGCATACATACGTGTATTACCAACTTGTTCTTTGATGAATATAAAGCTTATGAACAGGTGAATATGAACACCGTTGGTTTAAACTTACATCACAGAGAGATGATGTTGCTTTTGCATATTGTACAGGAGTTTTGCATTATTTTGTTATAGTGCAGGTTTCTGTGCAAGCTCAGAGTATATATACAGTTTGTAGAGTAGGATAAGCTAATGTTATTATGTATACAATGTGTAATTAAAGTGCAAACTATATATGGTTTTTGCGAGTTAGGATATAGAGTTATAATATTGTTAGTCAATTTCGTTTAAATGTTATTGTTTTCTTGTTCATAGAATAAGAAGGATATTGGATGTATTCTGAGTTGAAAAGAAAATAAATCCATATCTCACGATGTTAAATTAAATATTCATGAATATTATATTGCACTAAATATTAGAGCTTTAAAGGATTGTATTCAAATTCAAAATTCTTTATTTCAGTGTCAAAAAACTCAACGTTAAAAACATTGTTCTCCTCTCCTTGACACTTAGGCTACATTAAACTAAAACTTACATTAAAGTATTTATAGGTTCAACAGTTAGATAGTAGTATCGTTACAGTTGCCATCAAAGAAGGCACTGCCTGCATAGCAGGGAAGAATTATGCAGAGAACAAAATAGTTAAAGATAATTTATTAAGACGGTTATAAAGAATATTGAAAAAATAACATAAAATGGTTCTGTTTTGATATCGTATAATTATATCCCAATCCACGAATTAAAATGGACAAAACTTATCAACCGGAAAGTTGTCACCAACAAACCAAAAATTCATCGAACACCACACACTCTTTTCCATCACAGACGAACAAGCAAAAAACAAAATCAGACATATACAAAACCCCTGCCAAATATTAACATCCCCAGCATAAACCCTAGCAGAAATGCAAAACCCTTCGAAAACCACACCCGTAAATATACCCTTCTGTACCCATCATGCAGTTCGATCTTTTCTTTCAATGAAGCGTAAAACAACCGCCATTAAAAAAAGCCACCTGAACACGACTGTTTATTTAAATTGTCTATTTGTCATTTGCGGTTCAACTCATCCGATAATCTGTGGTGGTGAGTCAAAAAAGAGAGTTCTTTTCACCCCCGGGGTAGTTATTAGGCGGTATGGGGTAGTGGGTATAGGTAGGAAAGGGATAGTTGGGTCATGGGGATTTAGGAAATTGTTGTGTTTTCTGTGAGTCAGAATTGAAAGTTTGATTTTTGACAGAGCACGTCTTACTTTTATGGATTAAGAAATCATACAACCTGTTTTTACTATTTTTTTTTCTATTTAAAAAATTTCACAAAACTTCTTTGTCAAAAATGTCTGTACTATATATACTCTATTTCTCTAGAATTATTCCAAAATCGACGCCATTTTCAAATATTGTCTGTTTTGTTCTCCTTCAAAAATTGAAAGCAAATATGTCAGCTTGTACAATAATATCTTTCCAACAATGTAGCACGTGACGTATATGAAGTAGACAATGCAACCAATCAGACCAAAAGGTACTTATAACCGATTTTTGGGGTTTATCAGGTGTTTCTTAGGGGATTAAAGAAGTGGACCGGCTCAGCGGGATATGACCAGTTTCCAGTACAATATCGAGGGTTTATCCTATTCATTAAGACACCAAATGAATAGGAAGAACCCTCGATTTTGTACTGGAAACTGGTCATATCCCGCTGTGCCGATGCACATCCCTAAAAATGGCATCTATTGAGGAATAACTTTAGAGAAATAGAGTATATAGTAATAGACTATAGTATTAGTATCATATATTTTTTTTAAAACTTCAAAAACCAGCATCATCCTCAGGAGGTTCTACATACAGATTTTCAAATGAAAATAATATTTTAACAAACAAAACAAACACATTATAGTGCTGGTACTGCTGCTGGTCATCGAAACAGGTTATTGATAAATATTGCGATTAAACAGAGAAAGATGAACTCTTTTATTCATCTTGATGTGATAATAACTTTGTTAATATCCTTTATGCCACGACTATATTCGTATTTGGATAAATTGAGACAGTCACTCATTGGTGGATATCAAGGATACTAATCCACCTGATATTTCATAATCTCTTTTTTTTTGTTTGGCAGGCTGACGACATTAACACAATAATATGCAATGTAGCCAGTAGGCCAGTATGGAATTGATTTCCTATTAATATTATGGATCCGAAAAAGAGAGTCAGGTCAAATTATATAAAAAATAGATTAAAAATAACCACAAGAAGAAAAATGGTATTTAACACTCCCGACGTCAGTGTAATATTATGCTCATTTGATAATATTATTTTCCATCATTAATGTGAGATATAGGCCTACTTGTCTTTGATATTTTACCATTTCAATATGTATGAATTTCCTCCCATAAAATCAGTACGTATAACATGAATCATCTGCTTTAAATTGAATTTTCTGCAGAGTAACGTTTTAAATTACTGTATGTTGCAGATAATGTATGGATATCATATCCGTATACTGTCATGAATATTGAAGGGTATAATGTTTATCGTATATGTCGTTCATACAGTAAATATTTGTTTTGGTTCGTATGATGTACTCAAAGTGGATACACAAATTGTATAAAAAGGGTTTTATCGATATACAGTACTGATGGATGCTTTTAAAGTTTCAATGGATGCCTTTAAAATTTCAATAAGTGCTGTTTTAAAGTTCGAATATTTTTGAAATTGAAAAGCGCTTTGTGAAATTTATTATTATTTTAAAATATTCATTTCTAAGACATCACTCGTAAAAAATGTAAAATATGAAGATTAATATATTCAGCTAAATGTTTCCGACTGACAATATTGATACAGTATATGAATATATTAATTTAAACGTGAAAAACTTATTAATTTAAACAGAAAACCCATAGCATTTTGCGGTGATTTTTTTCATCAGCTTCAAGAATTCCAGCATAAGAAACACTTCTATATTCAGACACGTCTATTCAAAATGATTCTCACAGTTTTATTGATATTTTGTGAATTCATAATTACTGAAGTAATCTTCCAGTATCAATAAAGTGCTCAACTCGCAGAAACATACTTTTGATGTTATAATGGAACAATATTTCCTTAAAAATTAACAATATTTCCTTAAAAATTAGCATATGGCACCCTGCTAAGTTGTCACCAAAGTTGCAAATAGTTTTAATACATGAAACTGATAAAACAATGTTTATGATCCCCTTTTGTTATTACACATAGTCTGTACACTAGCATGACAAAACGTCGCATTTCTTCTTTTTTTCCGCTCTTTTACATAAAACACTAAGAAGTCTTCTAGCATTATATCACGCGGTCCGTACTAGAACACGGAATTCCGGAATATCTCTTCATTTTGTATATAAATAACTAAACTTTCCGACTGTAACCCGCCCGCCAGTACCCACCCGGACATCTTAAAGGGAGGGAGAGAGGGGGAGGAAACATGCAAAAAAAAAAGAACAAAAAGAGTGTGGAGATAAAATATAAAAACTTCTTTTGTGATGATAATACCACATTATCTCTTTTTTTTCCTCTGCTCTTTTCACTATTTGAATATTAAGCCTCTCTTCCCCCCGCTGGCCGAGCGGTTAGATACGAGCATGAATAACGAGGATTTTTTCTACCTTCTATATTATACTAGCGTCCGCTTGTTTTCATATAAAACTAAAAATTATTATTATTACTGGCGACTATGTAATGTGAATTATAGAGGCCGTAAATATGATTAGAGGGATTTTTTGTGTACTCTTTTATGCAATCTTTCAGCAACAAACATAATTTCCTATTCACGTTTATTATTCTTCTGGAGTGATATGTAGCTGGTTGGAAACGGGGAGGGGGACAAAAGGTAATCTGAGGAGGGGAATTTACACATTGGTTAGTACAGGTTTTGATTATGATGTGTTATATAGGGTAATTCTGTATGTTGATAAATTATGTAGCTTTAAGTTAATTCTTTGTTCAAATTTGTTTGTGTTACGATTGGTAAATCCATAAATGAAACAAAATCTTTGTCAATATTTCAGAGAAGATCCTTCACTTTTATCAAGACAGTATAAAATTTATAATAGTTGACATTGAAATATGAATATTAAGTACATAGTTTGTTAATTACAAACGTAGGAACCATATTTGTCGTTCATGGCTTCTTTCTTCAACTTTATTATTTCCATTAATTCTCTGATGTCACGTTCTCTCCAGGTTTTAGCTTTCTTCAGTATTTTCGTATGACTCCAGTTTAAAAAATGGTTGAATTTCCAAGAATGTAAAGCTGCAAAGCTATAAGCTTTTGTTTCATTTATGGATTTACCAATCGTAACACATCCAAATTTGAATAGTATTGAATCCATTGTAACATTAATTCTTTGGTGTTGAAAAATTTAAATTACACACATGTCACGATTTGGCTTAACAAGTTTCGAGAATTATCATTACTAACTTATGATAGTTTATTTTTATTGAATCTAAACATGTTTCAAATAAATGATCTATACGTATAAACAGCATTTCCGAGTATAATGTTGCACTGCTGTTGTGCGATTCCACTATTTCCAGTAACCAGTAAATTTTGCGAAATTTCTTGTGAATTACTCTAATAAGTATATATTTTTCAACTTCACACAGAGAAGTCTTAATTACCTGTGCCTATAATGACTATAAGAGAGAACTGATGAGTAGGCTGGCAAATCCATGAAGAAAAATGTAATTTGTGTAACATTTGATTGATGTAATATTTTCGCCAAACACGATTGAGCTTGTTGTTTGATATATACCTGTAAGCAATATATTTTATCACAGCACCAAAACTAAAAAAATCGTAATTCCATATGTCTCAGTGTATTGATTTTTTTTCTGGTGTGTTTGGACAATACATTATCTGAATTTCAAATTGGAAGAAAAAATACTAATGAACCAGAGAAAACAGGGTGAAAAAGAAAATACGAAAATGCCTCTATCTTACTTTGTAAAAAGCTGTCTAAAACAATTTGTTCTAATCTGACAAAGAACGTGACAGCAAAACAAAAGGTCCATTAATGACCATAATATTCCCAAAAGCTTTATTTTCTGTAAGCGCTTCAAACGAGAGGAAAAGAAACACATTTTTTTTTCTGAAAATGCTCTGTCAGCAGTTTCTTAAGTACCTGCAAGAAACAAAAGGCACTTTTCTGTAGTTCTTAAGCTTCTATACAAAATTGCACTACATGTTGCCATTTTTTTCTCCTCTTCAAGTATATTCGAGAGCTTATAAGAAAGAAAAAATATATAAATTTGTTGTTTTTCTTCCGTTGAATTTATTGGATTGTTGAGGGGAAATAGATTCCGGTTTTATGTCATTTTCTTGCAAATTTCATCAGATTTCGCGGAGATTATTCTGCATATTGTGTATTATTTTTTTATACAAAAAATTGTTGTTTTTGTTGAAGAGAGAAATGTGTTGTTCTTGGAATCGTTGCTGAATATATTATGCAGTTTTCGAATAATTCAAAAGTGAATTGTCTATCACAAACAGCAAGGGAAAGTAGTTTTCGTACAGCATATAATTATGACGATAATGCTACTATATATTTATTTTTGTATGTACTAGCGTGAATTGTGATTGATTACTAAAATCACAATTTGATTTTGATTTGATTTGGTTGATTCAACATGGATTATTATTTACAAAAAATGTTGATCACCTAATATGAAACCTCTGTGCAAGTACAGAGAGGTCTTTCAAAAGTTATGTAGTATCCAAGATGTGAAAATTTATTACTTTAAATTCAATTTCACTAACTTTCCTCTTATCTAAATTTAGACAAAATAAATACACCATAATTATACAAAATTTAAATTTATTACCAAATGCATAAAAAAATTACTCTCCTTTCATGAAAATACGATAAAAAAACGCACTATTCGAACACTATAAACTTTAAAACTTGCTATACTGACGAACTTTACTCACGCTATTTCGTCTCGACCTCTTGTATTCCCTACTCAGAACCCACGCTGCAGTCTGCAATAGCTCTTATTTTTAACCCGCTTAAAGCTACCCTATTCTTCATCCAGGTTGACATATACGTTAGAAACATTTTGTGACAGTTCTCGTTGGCCTGGAATGCAACGTTTCATTTAGAAAGTGCAAGTTAAGCAGTTATGTGTGTATATAGAAGTTTATTTTTATGGCTGAAATGAATTTGGATTAAAAATGACGCTAAGGTATCTGTTGTTGAAATATTGAAGTGTGCTTTATGTCACTTTTCATCCAATCAATCCTCTACGTTGCTTTGGAATAATGCTTTGGGATCCAACGTAATTTGATTATTATCTTACACTTTATTCAGCGAAACTTGAGACACTTTATTCAGCGAAACTTGAGTATATTATACAATTGGAATTATTGTCAGTATTTTCCAAAGACATAAAAAATCTAACTAAAATCCTGTAAACAGAAAAAATTTGAGAGGCACTTACTTCAGGAAGATGCTGTTTGAGAACATGTTGATGAAGAAATGTTTAAAGTTTTATTTACTTAGAAACCTTATATTGTTTAGATACTTTAAATACTATTTATCCAAAAAGAAGCTATAACAATAATTATGATGAGTAAGTATTGTATCAAATATTTTCATCTGCATGAGTTAGAGAGAAAGAAAAATCTATCACATTTTAATAGACGATACGAGGAGAAATCAATTATTCATTACACCTTCACTTTTTATTAATGAAAACCAACCGATTCTAAATCTCAACACATACCCAAGTCATTCATACAAACCAGTAATATAAACTACCCAAATAGACCAACCACCGCACTTGTCATTCAATATGTCATTAAATTTGAAATCCTACCGACCAACAGGACAATGTACAGCGAATAATAAAGAACGTTTCTGTCAACGCAAACAAATAGGCTTGAGCTCTCAAATGTTTCAAAAGCTTTAAAGTACCCTTTCAACTGAATAATTACGAAGAGCGCCTCTTATTTGCGGGGGACGAGAGGGGGAGTAAAAAAAAGAGACCGTTTGCAAAAACATCCTCTTTTTTTAAGGTCCACTTGTGACCAGCTCAAAGCAGCAATGAGTGGACTGGTTTGGTCGTCTCTTTTTTTAGGAACAGTATATAGGGAAAAAAGCCTAAAGGGAGGAGTATACACACAAACGGTTTGCTCCTGTCATTCAAGAAGTATAAACAGTAGTGAAGGTTGCTAAAGGGTTTCTAGGTTTGAAGGATATAGGAAATCTGGTGATTTTTTGGTTAATGAAGGTTTCTGAGTTTTCTTTGAGTTAGTATTTATAACAGTGTCATATCTATTATCAATTATTATAAATATATATTTAAAAAAAATTCACATATTGATATTATACTATCATAACTTACAAGTAATACCTGTACCGTACTACAAAATATACTACAAATTTTTCAAATAGTATTCGTGAGCCGGATTACTCTTTTTGATACGTAAATTAGTGTATTTCTGAGATGAATATAATTATACACAGTAATAAACAAATAATGATATTGAGTTTGTATTGATAACAGCCTCATTTGAATCTTTAAATTATTTAAGTTCTCCTTAATCACAAAAAAAAACCATTTAAAAAGTAATTTACATTTTAAACGTTGATTTACAAACAAAGGAAACAATACATAGATTACTGTTTTAGTGCCGAAATCGAAATTAAAAAAAATATGTAATACTGAAGCTTTGCTGATGTGGGATTATTTGCATTATACTGATGTACTTTAAGTTTCTACGCAGATAAATATAAAAATTGCTTCTGATAAGTTTCGACATTTCGATTTTGAACAAAAACCAGTTGACAATGTCCAGGAATCTATTACTTGCCAGTTAGCAACCCTATCATTAGAAAGAACATGTTACAAACAGAATAGATTACAAGGAGCAAGTAAATATTCCTGAAGTCATTTACTTCACTAATTTTGTTTGGAAGTTACCACAAATTACTCACAACTCTTCCTTTTCAACTTAGAAAAAAAGAGGAATGAAGACTTTGTAAAAGGATGTTTCGTTTTTACTTAATTGTGTTTACAGTTAGTATGCTCTATTTCAGTTTTCGATTTTCGTAATGGTAACAAAAATACTATATTATTATGTGGTTCAATGCAATATTAAAGCTACAATATTCATGTAGAAAAATAATAAGAAATAAGTCAGATAAAAATTTCATTCAAAAAGTATATATTTAATTTTATCATTTATCCAGTGCTGCCACACAATTATCGTGTGCAATTTTACTTTATACTTTAACTTCAGTCAAGGTGAATTATATACATCGTTGCTCTGTAAGTAATTAATTGATATATTTTCATGTCATTTCTGTTATACAGATTCCCTGAAAATGATATAATTGAAACTTAGAAATTAGTTGGAATAAACAACATTTTAGCAGAGAAGAGGCATTTTTTATTTTAATCAAATTAAAAAAAATCATTTTGGAGACTTTTGACAAATCAACATTTCATATTTCAAGAAAATAGTGTATTTATAATAATTATAATTATCATCTTCACGTTCTGACACAGACTGGAGAATAATCCATATATACTGTATAATGATTAGAAAATATGTGACTTCATTTTCAGGAAGGTAATTTTTATTTCCAAATTTATTACATATTTACAAGTAACATTTTCATTTTCCACAATAATTGACAGTTTTAATGTTAATAAAATTTATGCTGCAGTAATGAAACCTATATACTCATGATGTATTGAAAACAACCTTCTGATGTTTCAAGCGTGGTAAATAAATTAGTTATTATTATAATTAGATAACCATGGTATTGCATTTTAATTGGCACGTGACAGTCTATTTAACGTACACATAAACCAGAATGCTAATAATACAGTGTGTTCGTGCTTTCATTGTTGTAATTAAATAATCAGTTATATGCCCAACATTGTGGTTAAAGTATTTTTTGCAATACTAAGACTGATGCACTTTGAGAAAGCCTCGAAGTTAAACTGTTGTTAGTGAAAAACTGTCTATAATATATAATTGAGGACGCCAATACAATAAAGGCCTATAACTACACATTTTTCTTTTCCAAAAACCATTCGTTTTCACCAACTTACCTTCAACCAAAGCAACAGCAACCTAAGTCATCTTCTTGTGAAGTTCTTTCACAAGGAGATGACTTAGGTCGTTGTTGCTTTGGTTGAAGGTAAGTTGGTGAAAACGAATGGTTTTTGGAAAATTTCTTTTCCTACTTAGACCCTTATTGTATTGGCGTCCTCAATTATATCGTCAATGATTATTTCAGTACGGAATAGTGGAAATGGTTATTTTATATGGAATGTTTGTTGAAAAAAAAGTGAAATGATGAATTACTTGAGAAGTTTCATTTTCCGTTTAATCAAAAAAAATACTCGACAACAACAATTCAAAATTCTGTGGTTGATTTCAGATTGAAAAAATATAATCTTATTATGTGATAGGATAATACCGATAGCAAACGAAAGGTTAATCTTTTTTATTTTTCTCTGAAATAATTTAATCCCCATTTTTGAGGATGTTACTATCTGCAAGAAAAAACACTGAATTAATCTCCGAAATATCTACATTGTCAGCTCACTAAATTTTAACTCCTGATGATAGCATTTTTGTGTGTGCGTTATGATCTTTTAATCCAATTTTCCGTAACAAACCAAACAATGCTTTTAAGTTACATTATAGCTAATAACAAAATGATGCGAAAATTACCATTATTGTTTCGGTTTATTTATTTGTTTTCAAACAATATTTCCACTAACAGAATCATAGGACAAAAGCTTGTCAATTAAATAATTGGAACTATATAACTTGTAACGTCTGCTTGTGAATGATAATAATGATAATGAATTGATCATTATAGAACCCCCTTCATATTCTGCCCCATACAATAATAATATACTCACACAACTGAGCAGTGACAGGAGCCACTGGCGTACACAGGAATAAATACAGGTTGGGGGGCATCATTATATATATAAATTATCACGTTGGTAAGTCACAATTTTATATACTGGAAGCAACGTGTTATTTCTCTGTTTAATAACGAAGTTAATAAAACTCTACAAATAATATATTCTGAATACCTTGGAAATTTGATTTATATTTTGAAACTGAAAAATAACAGCAAAGTGTTTTAACTAATATTATCATAATGCCGGTTTACAGGTAAATAATATTTTCCACTAAATGCATAAACTTTCATTTAAAAAAATGCGTAATGTACATGTATTTGTTCTCATATTGACTGATATTTGCAGAAAATTTGAAATTTCATTTACATTTTTTGACATATATAAGGTTACGTCAGCACATATTCAGCACCTCGTCATTGAAAATCCATAGCAGTCTGATTTCAAAATTTGGTCTAATGAACCCAATATACAATTAATATCAACTGGTCTTTGAAATAAAAATTTATGAAAAGTTGTAGCGTAAACACAGTAGGAAATTTAAGACCAATACAGATTTTACAGTATAGTGTTTCCAAAATCTTACGGACCCAAATGGATTAACCCATCAAGGGTGTTTCTGACATTCCAACAATTGATAATCCTTTGTTGACTTATTTGTTTTCTGAAGTAGTCAACAATGGGTTTACCAGTCAAAATAGTTTAAAAACATAACCAGTTTGAGTCCGTAAGATTTTGGAAAGATTATGAATAACATTAGCTGATAAAATATATTTCGCAAACATTTCAAAATTTGTGTGAGTGTTTGGATCATTTTTGAAACCCTTATAATACTGTATATTAAATACTATATAAAATTTTGAAATACGCATCAGAAAAATAGTGTATTATATATGATTTTCATTATGATGAGTAGTCCAGTTTTAATTATAGAAACGTTTTTGTGTGACTTCACAAAACATGTTTGCCACAGGACGCAATAATTATGTTTAAAATGGTATTTTCGCCTGTTAACTTCCATTAGAAAGAGTGCTTCCTTTCGCGTGAAATCCATTTCCATTCTCAAATCACAGCAATTCCCAACATACAATTCAATTCTTTGAAATTCATTATAGATATTCACATCGTCATAATAACCGTGTGATTATTTCTGTATTAATTAAAAATGAAATATAAAGTAGAGGAAAAGGTGTATGTGATTCTCTGTCATAGAACTGGTGTTCTGACAAAATGAAGGTCCTCGTTGTGTCAGTTCTAGTACTTTTCTCAGTAATATTGGTAAGATAGAATAATATTTTGGTTATAGTAAAAAAATTGAAAAATAATATTTTTATTTTTAAAGGGGATGAACAGCGAAATATATTTGCTTTAATTTTATTGTACAGATAATACTAATTTTTCCATAACTTTTGGTATAAAAATTATCATCCCACTACTTTCCGTTCATGAGATATGGCGATTTGTAAAAACCATAGGATGAGAGGAGTTACCTGTGAAGTGAATTTTTGGATCCCAGCATCTAATACCTTTAAAACAACCAAATAGTTTCTATTAACTAAAGCAATTTATTTTAAGACTCTAAGAAAAAGGATGATCAAATTCTGACTTACGGTTCACAAGTTATAAGCTTCGAAAGATTTTGGGAGAAAGGCTCACAGGTAACTCAGTGACTTATCTGTGAATTTCAAATGGGCTATCTCCAAAATGGCTTTACCGATTTTGTTCATTCTTTTTTCAAAAATCATCAAAAAATTCAATAGCAAATACCATTATCAAAACCCAAAAAGTAGAAAATTGGCTGTCCAGTCCCTTTAACAAAACATGTGTTTATACAATATAGTGAAAGAAATCTTCTTCATAGTTATTTTCGGAAAGTTTCTATGATTGTATAATCTTGCGTTATTCAGAATTCTACATATAAAATAATAATTTTGTTTACTGATGTAATATATCAGTAAACCATACTGATTGATTATATCAGTAACTCTGAAATTTTAATATGGATTACAGAGCAACAGAGACTCTATAATCTTTATTAAAACCTGCTGATACGAAAATGGATTCCAATCTCATCAGAATTTCTGAGTGATTTATTTTAAAACTTTTACAGCCTTCGGAGTATTTAATAACATATATGATGGCTAGCAAGAAAGAATGAGACTGACCTTGTTTCCCGTAATCTATTAAAGATAGAGATCTTTGAGTGCGAAATTCGGAACGAGCATGATGTTTTTTTTTACATAATCTGATCAAGTTTCAACATCTTGGCACCTGTATATAGCTGTACCAGCTCTTTGAACTAAGCGACCTTCATTATCGCCCTACCACCTCAACGAAGTCAATATGAGATGACTTCAAAATCAGTATGTGACCACTAATAATGTTTTCACATTACCAAAACTGCAGCACAGTATGACAAACTAATATATAACATATATAATAGGAATGGCCAGCTATATACCCTAGAAATTATTAGCGCATCTTCTGATTAAAATGTTATTTTTCATTTTCCTATTTATATAATAAAATAATGCAAACTTTCAGATCGCTGCCAAACAAGACACAGGTATAAGCAAAAAATACAAATTATTTTCAATTAATGTAGACGATAAAATGAAAATATTTATAGACTGGTATTACATGCTAAATGAATTCACATAATTTTCTGTGACAAATTTTATTAATTTTTCTCTGATTGTCATGTCAGTATAAAGAAACAAAAGTGTTAACAATTAATGACACTAATTTTTGAAGAATATGAGCTATACTATTAAATTGGTATAAGAAAGTCAAAGACTGGCAAATCTCACATGATTAATGTAAATATCAAATGGAATTATACTATACACTGAATATTAGAGGAATTTAGGCTAAACAGTAGGTGGTTTAGTACCCTTGATACCCACAAGCGGGGGACTTTTAAGAAAAAAGGGGGATTTTAAGAATGCCAT
>JAQIWE010001048.1:0-17566 GCA_034698565.1 Campodea plusiochaeta
ATGAAAAGATATAAGAATGTTGTTTTACATGTATAATCCAAAATGATATTTGTTTTTAAGCTCCTGTCAATTGTTAATATATAATTAGCATTAAACAAACTGAACTTTTTGTCTCTATACAGGCGGTCATTTTGTTTATTAATCGCGGAATTTTTAACGAATGCAATCCAAAATAAAAATAGTGATTGCCACCTTACCTGGTGAGTAATACAAATTTCAAATTTCGGCCTCTCTGAATTTTAATTTTAGGTGGAGGGGTCTTAATAAAGAAACTAATTTTTTACAACTTATTAAAATGAAAATATTAACAAACAATCAACAAATGAGAAAATGTATCTTTATTATACGATGAATCTTCACGCAACTTAAACTGACGAAAATATTATTCCTTATTGTTCTTCAGATTTCCCATTCATTTTACACGTGCATAAGGATAAAATCAAATAATTGTAATTTAGATGTGAACAACTCTGGTTTCTGCGAACTTAGGTAAATACACAAGGAAGTTATCATTTACTATACAATTTACACGTAGGCATTTTAATATAAATCTTATTATGAGAACTTTAGTACAGATAACATTGGAATTAATATAAATGTTATTAATATTATTAAATTATTATAATAATTGTAACACAGATAACATTGTTATTAATAGTAATCTTATTTATAAGAACTGTAATACAGATAACATTGGAATATAACTAATATATTAACGGATCTGTGAAGTCATATTACCAGAAAGTAATAATCGTAATCAAGTCTTGATATCACTTCTCAGTGAGAACGTCTCATCTGAACTTTTTTGAAGCATCTTTCGGTTTCATTGTTTCTTTGATATTACATTGGTATTTTACATATATCATGTCATTATGTCATTACCATCAAGATTTACTGTAATATTACTCACAAGAGACGAGAAAAGCGTATTTTTATTGTATTTATTTTGTATATTTCCAAGTCCAATGACTGCATTTAAACAGCATAATAACTTAATCGACTTACATAATGTATAAGATTGTTTTTCATTATTTGCTATCATTACATATTAAAACATTACATTAAAATCATTGCATATTAGTACAACAAAGTTGATGTGAAAAAAATATAGTTTGTTCATGATTATAAATATTTAGATTTTCTATTCCACATTAAAAATTACTATAATAATGGAGACAAACAAATTACATTTCATTACATAAATTACAAAACATATAATCTATGCTTTTGTCATTAGAATTAGCATTTGCAAGATCGTCATGGGGGAAAATAAACGTAAAAAATCAAGGACTGACTAGAACTCCAGGGGTTAGGCGCGGCCACCCCTCTAACTTCATATAGATTTGTTGATTGATTAATAATAAAATGCCAAGATGGGTGTTGGTATCTCTTTCCACCCTCAAACTTTATATTTATAGCATCTATCAAAGAATATTACTAGCTACTCTTTGGTGTCTTCGTAACTTGAAACTTATGCGTTTCCAATACGGAATTCTTTTCTGCAATGATCATTGTGTATTATTTACACTAACAATACGTGTATAATAAACAAGGAAATCATTTTGCGTGCTACTTATGATTCACTATTTTGATATATGATGTACAGTTTCTCACTGTTTGAAGCTCCTTCATTTGCTCTAATATAACATATTTACTTCGTCTTGTAACGGTGTAATAGTGTACTATTATTCTCAAATAATAATTGAATATTCTTTTTTATACTGTTATGAGATTGTGTTTGAAACGGTTGGAAAAATCCATGCATTCGTCAAGCAATTTAGAATTTAGATGCATATCTAAATACCAATTACCGATGTTCAAATACCCTAGAAAATGAAGTTAATATATTTAATTAGCCTCCCATGAACCAATTCCCTTTGGAAATAAATGTATGTTTCCATGAATTCACCTGGTATTTCCAAGAAATTGTTTTTAATTGTATAGTACTCATTTCCTTGAAGAAAACTCAAAGAGCTACTAGCGTTTGAACCTAAATGAAATAAAGCGAGAAAACAGATGCATCACATTGCAGGGGAAAAAATGAGAGTGTTGAAAAAGTGATTTTTTTCATCTCTTATCTTTCAGGAGAATCCAAGCCCAGTATGATCAATTGGAAAAGGAATATCAAGACCATGCTATTGGAGTCCTTCGAAATTCAAATACTCGTGGATCAGGAAAAGTAAGAAAGTGTTTATTCTATTGAAAGAGTGTTTTATTAAATATTCCGTTTGTTCCTTTCAGAGTAACCGAAGTCAACCAGCATTTGGTGTCAAGCAAACGCCCAAAGCACGGGTAAGTTCTTTTGCAGAGGATTAGGATGAATTCCCCTTTCTCTTGAGCCAAAAAGACTCTTTACCCTCATCCTTATACTCTTATCCAATCAATGTTGCTATACTTTCAACTTCTCAACATTTTCGGAAGGGAAAAAGTTCTTCAATCGAGGGTATATATTGTCGCGTGCCTCATTCGTATAAATTGTGCCATATATACACTACAAATCGTGGTGCTTATCTCCTGCTTTATGAATTCACTCAAATGGAAAATATATATATTTGTGTGTGTCCAAATTTTCCATCATATAGAGAATGGAGTGGATAACTCCTTTGTACAATTCCCCCCTGTTTTTGGTACCCTCTCCCCACCACCCACTCACCCACAGGGGTAGGTAGAGAGAGAGAGGGAGAGCGTAGATTGCTTATTTCACTCATCAATTCCCCTACTCATACAACAACATTGTTGTCATGTATTATTGGACAACGTTTTGGAAATGATGAACGAAATTCCATTAAATGAGGTACGACACCACAATATCATGACTTTGCATATAAATGAAGGTTGTAAATGATTTGTATGCAATCGGGAGTAAAAAAGTCCTCTTTCCATCTGGCAACTATGTTTTGTGCGAGAAAGGCGGGAGAGAGAGAGAGAGATGAAAGAGAGGGAGAGAAGAAATGTTCCACACTCAACTCCACCAACTAGGAAGGGGCTTCCCTTCAATGAAATCAGACGCGTCTGGATATACATGCTACGGGAAAATATTTTCGTTACACGTGCATTTTATATTTTTGTAGTGAATTTTGTGCTGTGGTGTGAATATATGTAATTGTGTTTTGTAAACAAGTGTGCGTGTTTTTCGCTTCGATATGACACATAATGCGAGAATTTGAAAATGAGCGAATGTGTGAGTCATAATACTGTGTTTTGTGACATTATTTGAACACAGGGAATGTTTTTTATTTGAAATGATTGCGAGTTTGATTGATGAAGATGCTAAAGTGTTATGCGTAACAGGACCATGTGTTTAAAATACCAGCTGTTGTAAGATTGCCGACTATTTCAGTCCAATGACTGTTATGCACTCCAGCAAACCCTGTTTCTGTTATATCATTATACTCGTGCCATTTAAATAACAATATATTCCTTAATAGACTTTTAATAACATAATTAGGAAGACTAACAGAGCGTGTTCAATTAACATGACAAGATAACTGCAATAATACATAATTCAATAGAGTTTCATTCATTTACAGATTTTAGAGAAATTTGGTGCCGTTTTCGAGTATTTTATAACTTATAATTTTATTTTTACTATTATTACACTATCTTTTATTTTATTCCTTAAAGAAACTTAATACGCGGTACAAAAATCAGGTTCTTGTACTTCTCTTTCAAGGCCGAATTCGCATCTTACGTAACGTTTATTATTGTTATTGTTATTTTTTATTATTAAAAAGTAATCACAGGGACTCTATGATTACAGCGAGATTTATGTACTTGTTCTGCACTGAAATTATGAAATTAGATTAATACGGAAACTTATCTTCTCTTGATCGTATATAAACAGTAAAGTGGTACGGACGACGATTTTGACCCATAAAAGTTGTTTGCCTTTTTTTTCCTCAACCACTAACATCAAAGCATGATGATTGCGAACTTACTTGAGCTTTCTTCTTGTTTTTCACGCCTTACAGAAAAGGATGTCAGAACAGAAATTTGGGCATGACATTATACAAGTGACATAGTTGACAAAGATTTAAGTAAACATATACTGGAAATCATCGGAAAAAAATAACACCTCACTTCGATCCTTGTTAGTTTGAAAGCATGTTGTTTACCACTCGCTGTGAATCCATTCATGAATGAATATAAAGCAGAGCTTAACAAGGTATTATCGAAAATGTGTTATTTTTTCCGATGATTTCCAGTATAGAATGTAGTTGAAGGAATGATGTGAAACAATTAAATGTATGAAACTTTTTATAGAACATAACTCTTACGCTCATAGAATATAAAATTCACTTTCAAATCTTATCAAAATAATGTTCTGAATTGCACGTTATTATAAAATACTGTTCCAGTGGTAGCTGCTTACTGTTCCACATACTGCTTTGGAAGTCGATGACCGCTGGATTACCACAGCTGCAGAAGCACAGAAATACCGGAAGCCAATTTAAAATAACCGTAGTGAATCCATTTTCAACAAAACCGTGTAATTTCACATTTCATATAACTATAAACATAATCATTATTCGGAAGGGAACATTTTTCTGTCGACTCACATAATCCAAATATTGGTCATTTCTTCAATGAAATTCGCTGTTTTCGTTGGATTGCGGCCAAACATTCTAAAACGACGTTCTTATGCTCAGAAATATAATTAGACCAGATGTACAAGTTTATAGATCCATTTCGATAACATGCGAAAAAGTTGTGACAGTGAAGATTTAAAAGGAGTGATCTCATAATCACTTTATGAAGAGTGATTTTTGCTCAGCTGATGTTAGTGCATTTTCTTGGCTCTGGACTTCTTTTTAAATGTTTTCTAACACATGTCACGTTGTAGAAAGGCAGTAGAGCATATAGTGAGAAGGGGGGGGGGTGAGGGTGCGGTGGGCTCATTGGCGATACAGAGGTCTATAAAAAAGGTGGGAAACAAGAGTAAAAGGAGCACACGACAAAATTTACACTTTCAATTCAGGTTTTGTTAATTGGAGAGGTATGGGGTTGCAGATTTTTTTCGAGCATTCATAAAATTTATCCCGTTTTTCGGAAGCGGATTATTACAAAATTTTTCTTTCGTCCACCATGCAGTTAATACGAATAGGAAGTTGGATTCCCACATTGTTTGAAGAATTATCATGTGAATTATGCCTGTGGGTGTGGAATATCACATATATTGCATGCTTTAGTATTATTGTTATTACGTATTCAGTTTGTTATACACACGGATATTCCTTTCCGAAGGGAAAATGAATTACTTTCGGTGATATAGTGTTTTATTTCTTTAGGAAAAGATCGATTCATTAGGTTATAAGGTAAATATTAGATGCTGTTGCTTCAGCATAAAAAAATGGAAGTTCGTTCGTTATAATGTATTTTAAAAATAAATTCAAGTGATGTTACTAATTCATATGGATTTTTGGAAATTGATTGGTCATTTTTAACGAATTATTTTAAAGGAAATTCTTTCCAAATAACATATTTATGTTAAAATAATTTGTTACATAGAGGTTGAAGGTTTAAAAAATGTGAATACAACAGAAGTATTTCTGTATAGCAAAATTCTAAAGAAAATATTCAGCTACTATTTCGTGGATTAACAAAATATTAATATTTGGAAGTTGGGTTTGTCACTCGTTATACTTGTTTAAGGTAGATTTTGTGGATTTAGTATGGAAAAGCCTTATTAAAAATAAATAATTTATTACATAATTTTGTAAATTATTACGCATAAATATATCAGTAACTTTATTTAAATCGTAAGAAATTAATATTCTGAGTATATTTTCCAATAGAAATTCATACATATATTTTCATAAATCCATCTGGTAGACAAGGTTTTCCCTACTTCCCATGCCATTACATCAATTAACTTAGGCCTAATATTCCGACTTTTTTTATTAGTTTTATTTTTATTAAATCAACGAATTTTATTGAATAAAAATTTAGGAAATCCCTCTGTTAACTCGAACAAAATCAACATCAGGAATTTGTTTCTTAAACCCAAATTTACACTATACCTGTAAAATTCAACATCACCGGCAAAGAATCACCATGTGTTAGAAATTTCCTATGTGGTACAGGTATTATTATCATGTAAATGCGTAGGAATGCCTTTAATAAAGTCATATTTACATGAGTATGTCAGACACTTTGTTAAAACATGAATAATTAAATATTCGCAACGTTGTGAATTATAAAATATTCTGAGATGTAGAACTAGATTCGATATTTAGGGTAAGGCAAATTAGTTGTAACTTACTTCCAGCAAACTAGAATATTAATGAATTGCGAATGCTTTATTAGGAGAACATATATCTTCCACATTACTTTGTACGCCACTGATTTAGCTGAAGGGGTTACGATGATTTAAGAAGGGAAAGGAGCCAAACTGAGAAATAAGACAAATGACTGATGAACTTTTCCTTTCTCAACAGAATCATAGTAAGATGATGTGCGTTATGGTAGATAATGATACAATAAAAGTATATCTAAATATCTCGTAGCCTACTTCATTTCAATGCTGATTTATTGTTCTTATTATACTGTGTGTGTGTAAAATTGGGCGTAGTCGATTGTGTTGTTTTCCTGCCCACATTTGTTGCGTTGTCCCCTTTTGGTTTTGTGGACGATGTTGTTTTGATGTGACGTGGAGATTTTATGTTGCAAAATGGGAGAGGAAATTAGTGAGGCGTGCTTACACAAAAAGCATTTTTATTTGGATACATGCCAATTTGCATAACTTGTACTTGTCATGATCTATGGCAGAATCTATAGAATACCATTTCGTTTATTTATTCGTTGCAAGATCGTTGAAACATTCGTAACAAAATATAATATTTGCTTCAATTTTATCCTTGATATTCAATCGGAAAATACGTAAGTTCTGAAAGTTGCTGTCAATTTTGGTCCATATTTTTCATAGAGATTAAGAGAATCGTGAATTTACATTGTAGTTTCGACAGGATTTAATCTGATTTTTGTGAAATATGATCAATAATTACAACAATGTAACTTATTTGAGAATATAAAAGAAAAACATGATATTATTGTTCAATAGCAACTTTTCAGAATGTTATACATATAAATTTATGAAAATGTAATTTAAAAAGTAAAAATAATTGCTTTTTCAAACCATTTTGATGAAACTGTATTCATTTTACAGTAAGAGCATTGTGAGGTGCATACCTCCTGCAACGATACCAACGAATTGAATTAAGTTTATTCTCCCATGATAATAATGATAGAGAAATATTCTTCTTCTCTCCCATGAAAGAATGTTGTTTCCAATACCATTCATCGGGATAAATTACCTCCACCATGAATAAATGAATATTGACCAGAAATATTTTCTACCAGAAGTTACATTGGCAAAACTCAAGTCTTCTTTCGTTTCTTTTTCATTTACTTTGAACTACTCATTCTGTAAGACTGTTTTTATGCACTGTTCAATAAAATGTGATAAATAATAATCAGTTTATACAAAACCAAACGGAAATTTAATCAGATTTAGTATAACAACTGAAACAGTAATGAAACTAAGAGAGTAATAATGACATTCTGGTATAACTGAAAGTTGGATATTGTTATGTCCCGTTTCATTTGTTCGATACACCATTCTCGTACATCAAAATGTAATACAAACTATATGTACACATTGAAAACGTAGAAAGCAATCACACGCCTCTTTGAACTGTCGATCAATTTCATTCGAACGAACTAAAGTCGAGCTTAGTATTTCATCCGTTCATACTTTAGATCTCTTCGTGATTCTTATCTATCTAAACGAAAAACGTCCATCTTTTATAAATGGTTTACCTTTTCTAAACCTTGATTGAACCAGAATATAACTAAGGAGCAGATGATGGCGAAGGTTACAACAGTTGAAAAGAATAATATCACTTGTCGTATGTACATGGGTATATAAGCACATATGACACATGGACGACTGCTGAAGTACGTATTTCCCTCTTTTCTTTTATTCTGCAAAAGGATATAGTCATATACACTGTCAAGAAATCTAACAAAAAAGTGTATCAGAGTAAATATACTAAAATTCGTTCATTAGTTTTAATAATTTCGTACTTAATAGTTAAAGAAACAATATTCAACATATTAAAAATATATCGTGTTCAGTTATTTTGAAGTTGTTCAACAATGAATTTCAAAATGTTAACAATTGAAAATTTAGAAAAGTAATATTATTCTCTCATTATCAGTATTTCCGACAAATTCTCTCAATTTCTTTTAAATAAAGTTGTAAGTTTTCGTGGCTTAAAAGTTAAAAAGTTATAAGAAAGACTCCATTTCAGGTAAATATCTTTCCCACCAACGTTTCTATGAATGGCTGATAATTATCCATGAAATAAAAAATAAACATGGAATTGGTTTTATATCGAAGTTTTAATTCTATTATACCGCAAATCGCGAAGAGATCCAAAGTATGAAAAGTAACAAAATAAATCTGAGAAAGCGAAGGTACGAGAAAGTTAGAGTAAGAAGAAGACAAGATTCTTCCTCGAATTGTTGCTTGCAAATCTATTCTTTTAACTAAGTTAATTTAAATGAACATGGTACATAATTTTTAAGCATTCTTGAAACATGTCATCAAATTAAAAATAAATACATAAAACTCATTATTTGGAAAGTGATACTAACGAAAAGCAATATTTCAAACTAGAATGATTATGTATAGGAAATGGCATCATTCCGAAAGTTTTTCCCGTTCTAAACCAAAAATAAACTCCATAAACCCTTTATTATCCACTTGCACTTTAAAGAGTTTTCATTTTATCGTTCAAAATGTACAACAGAACAGTGAGTGCTTCGTAGGAATGTAAAATTGCAAAAGGTTTAAAACGAAACTTCTCAAAATGTAATAATATGAAATTATAATATAGAAGATTTTTTTTATATAAGCATTTTCAAACTTGTTGTAGTTCGTATGAAAATTTTATTTTTCAAAACTATAAGATCTAGCCTAAATATGTTATTAAACACCGGGAGTTTGATGTGAGACTGATGGTATGTTGATCACACAATACTAATTTGTATTCGATTGTAATACACTTCTGATCAATCAATTAGGTTGGCTAACTGACACATTTCAATGTCTCGTGAAGAAAATACTAAATTAGGTTGACACTCACTGTTCTTCATGAATGCAAATCATTTTAATAATGTGAAAGCTACAAACACCTCACATAAACGCCTTTATTTCTGATACTAGTAGATATATACTTAACAGAAGTATAATAAAATATTTCATGATACTAATTCCTTATTGTTAAAAGAAATATTTTACACTATTATTTACATGCTCACAAAAATATAAATTGCAAAATTATACCTTTTATTTTTATTTTTATCTTTCAACAATGATCATTCACCTTATTTATTACCTACACGTATTTTCATCGCTTCAGTTACTAATTTATAGTTTGAAATGTATGAAATTGCTTTTCGGATGGATCAAGAAAAGATTTAGTAAGTTTGAAGTCGAATCGTGAAGGACGAAATAAATAATTGTAGATGAAGTTTACTAGATTATTTTGAATTTAAAAAAGAATTGCGCACCTTTATTATTTCTGTATATAATAAATTGTTATATTTTTTTATCATCAAATGTATTTCGTCGGTCGCGAAATATTTTCTCCCCATCTCTTATTTGAGCAACAAAATTCTAATATACAATGAAATTCATTCTTGTTATGTATTTTTGTGCTTTTAGCTGTTGCAGTTACATTTAAAAACAA
The DNA here is from genome assembly GCA_034698565.1 of Campodea plusiochaeta. Classification (NCBI taxonomy): domain Eukaryota; kingdom Metazoa; phylum Arthropoda; class Diplura; order Rhabdura; family Campodeidae; genus Campodea; species Campodea plusiochaeta. Next base: position 9,756 of record JAQIWE010001048.1, read on the forward strand.
ATATTATATATAATTTCAATAGTATAAAGCACGTGGTAATAATACCTATCATTTCTTTACGTTTCAATTTTGAGTTGACTTAATAATATTTACATAAGGTAACATAACAAACATACTTATTGATAAGTTTTGACATGATCCTTACTATAGAGCTTAGTGGAAACACCTGTTGTGTACGTTCAAAAAGTTGTGTTATTTGTTCATACTGAAACACATTGCTTGGGTTATTAGGAAATACGTAAGAGATATAGCGTTTCAAGAATGTTAGTTACAGATTAGAGATTTTCTTGACGCATTATGCATAACTAAGAGGTTTATTATTTTTTTGAAATATAATAATTACTTATAAGGACAAACGTAAATCCATTTATATTAATTCAGCGTTCAGGGACATAGATTTTGCAGCGCTGGGTGTAACTAAACTGTCTGTATTTATAATTGGCGTAGGATTTTTTACACATTAACCGCCAAAGCGAAGCCAAAGTCCTCCATTTTTAAGCATACTTAATTTCATTTTTGCGGCAATATTAATGTGGCACAATAAGTAGACCAAAGGACTGGTATGGTACGAGACGAAGCATACATTCATGTTTTCATATTTTCGCAATTAATTCACATCTTCGTAGAATGTTAATTGACAGCATTGTAATGGTTGATTCGATTCATTACAGTTTTATACTTGTTGAAAGTAGAAATATATTCGACTGTTAATTCCAATAACTCACATATATTTATATAACGGATTAAGATTTGAGAACCGATTCATTACACAAATAAGGAAGTTCGAAATACCTGCTGATAAGCATAATGCTCTCCACATAATAACTATGTAGAATATTAAATAATTCGAAAGTGCAGTAAGATGAACACACATTCACTCACAACTGTTGTACAGTGATTAATACTCGCATTCGAAACGTCATTACGTCAAGTGAAAAATTAGAATCCGATCGAGAAAAAATATCTATCGCAATACTTTCAGAATGTGAAATCACTTCCTATTTAAAGTGCATCTAATCACCATGGAAGATTTGGACATTGAGGAAACTGTAGAGTCAATTTTGGGCAAAGGCATGAAAGTGGTCGATTGTGAAAAAAATACAATGGTTCACGAAGAAGAAGTTTTACTCATAAACGGTTGTCCATTAACATTAGAAGGAGAAGAAGGCGAAGCGATTAAAGAAGCTCTCAGACATGGAACTGTGCCTCACTGTGATTTACTCAATAAAATACTTATCAGAGCAGGGATTTTAAAGGTAAAATAGCAATTCGCAAACACTTGCGTTCGGAACTTTGTTAGCAGACGGATTTTCTTCTTAATTTCGCGATGTAAAATTTTACACTTTTTAATACATAATTCTTAGAGTAATTCTGTTCCTCCAAAACGGTATTTAAATATGTAAATATAAAACCTAAAATTGGTATGCTCAGATATTTTGCACTACTGCTAACCACATAGACAGTTATAAAAAAGCAATTTTTATGATACCATTATTTTATTGTCGGTTTCTACTCAAGTCTCTGTAGCTTTTTACATATCGAACGTTCCAATAATTTATATCATTTCATATTGAACTTGAAAATTGACAGAGCATATAATTAATACAGCGGATATTTATACTTATAATTTTGTATTTATTATACAGTAAATTTACGGAATAATATAGTCTACTTATTACTAACAAATCAGGAAATATAAATTTGGAACTTTTAGGAAACTTTTTATCGTAAATATCCGAATAAATTTAAAACTCGTGTAATATGTAAAAATCTCTGTACTGAAAAAATGTGGATGAACCATTATTAAAAATTCCTCAGGCACCAGTGCGTTTGGAAACAACGTTAAGTGTTACGTCATCTACAGTAACCAAAGAAAGCGTAACCGTTCAAAGAAACGGAGTTGTAGTAGACGAAAGAAGTCAAGAAAAAAAGGAAAGTAAAACATACCAAAGTGCAACTAGTGAAGTGTGGGAACCATTGGGTCAATTGGCTCAAGGAATAACTGACAGAGTGAAAATTGTGGAAGTGTCTCCGAGTAGTGGTAGTAGCAGTGGGAATATTACACCTACTGCCAATGGAAACATAAAAACAACAGAAGTAAGTACAGTTTCTTTATTTACCACTAATGTTCGTTTTGTATAAATAAATTACGTTATCTCTTTGAGAGCTCCACACGTGTATTCTGTGGTTCTACATCTCACTGATTCATTTGAATAAGGTGTGAGAATATGGTTTGAAACAGTTATCCCAAAGGCTGTGTTGTCGTATTGGATAATTAGATAAAACGTTTTGATGTCTCTCTATGTCTTTGTTTTATACGTTAATGAAATATTTCGTACCTTGTAGAGTACGGAATTATCCAATCTACGAAATTAAATGTTGAGTGTATTACAATGAAGAAAATTTTGTACTAATTCAAATCTTTATTGCATGAAGTGTTTTTATACAGTGATCATCATAATGAAATGCATTAGTAGATTGAAGCAAACTCAGCAATTTATATGCGTAGTATAATTTACGTGTATGTACTGGTTGTAAAAATGTTGAGATTTAAATTACTTCTCTTCATTTCAATCCCTTAGCCATCTTTTCTGTCTGTCGTTTTTTTTTTTTTTTTTCAATATTTTTTTTTTCAACAATAAACAGCTATTTGGCTCTATTGTATGTGGTAAAATAAATGTAACAATAATCTTCTAATATTTAAGCTGCTATATATTAATAACAATATTATGAGGATCTTATCTACTGTTCTATTCTTCAATAGTATATCTGATTAGCTCTTGTGGAGTCAACTACGGTCGTATACCCTCTTTCTATACTTACCGTTCCTTTCTGGAAAAGAAAAGTTTCCAGTTTGTGAATATCATGGGAGCTAAACCAAATAATAACTATCCGATCGTAAAATCCAGTAATATTTATTGTAATGTATTTATAAGAACCTTTGATATTTTATTAATATTGTGAGATTTGCTCTTCTTTCCTAAGAATTTATTAGAATTAAATTTCTAATGCTGAGACTTCAAATGAGTATTTATAGTGATTTCCTTATAATTTTTTTTCTTTAATTTAACTTTTTCCATTTCTTGTAATGTTATTAGAAAAACTGATCTTTACAATCCACTCGTTGGTAATATGTATGATGTGAACACGTTCGGAACTGAAAGTGCAGAATGGGACTAATGGGGGTGCTGACCTCTGCAATTATTTATCGTTTCTAGTCACTTGTTGAAAAACTCGTAAATTAAAGCAGAACTAATTATGAATGAGTAAGCAACGCGAGGAAACAGTAATGTACACGAAGAAAGATTTGTTATGTAACGCTTTCACGTTTCAAAATGTCAACATATAAATATAAAATTAATTTAAAATTAGTTCTGATAATAACATATAATTTACTTTTTGACCCTGACTATGTATTTTGGTTTGGACCAAGATACCACTTTATGGGAAAAAGTATTAAACGATAATAACCTACTTATATACATGCATGCTTCATTATTCATTTATTGCTTTCAAGACTGCAATTGTAGCACTAGTCAAACGACACAAAAAATCACAACTGACCCTGATGTATAATCAGTTGTTATGCGAACTAGACTGATCCAAGCAAAATCATTATGTACATGGCAAATAAATAATTTTAAATGAATCTACTTGTATTTAAATGATATGTTTTAGAATGATTTGATCTTCTGCAGAATGTCTAATGGTTGGAATATTTTCCGTATTTTCTTTTCTCTACGTGCACCTATCAAGGAAATAAGGAATAATATTATTTATCTTACGATCTAAAGTTGGATGCAGTATGCATGCTGCTGTTGCAAGACTTGCAGAAATAAATAAAGAGTATATCTTGAAGGTTATCAGTTAGTGAAGTAGTATGAAGGAAAACTAATGATTACATTTTTGGTTCTTGTAATGGCATAACTTTTGATTTTTCTTCGCTTGTTACAACTACATTTGAAAATAGGAAAATTGATGAGCTAAAAATATGATAAACATTATGGTAAATGATTGCTCGTTTGTTTTTATAATGCACTAGGAGAAAATCAGCAGACGAAACAAAAAGATCAAACAGTTAAATATAGAGGAAATAAATCCTCTGCAGTATGGAGTTCTAATTTTGGAATTTAGAATAAAACAAAATTAGTTTTCACGTATATTGATTTGAAAATTGCAGGATATAAAAACTCATAGTACTAAACTCCTAATTAGCTTTTCTTTTGTCAAATTCTGAACTATCCGAAATAAATTCTACGAAGTTCCTATTATGTATGTATGGAATATCTGAATATGAAATGGAAATTTCCAGGGATGCAGAAATTTCAAGAATTTCATATTCGCTCCTTAGATAATAAAAAGCTTTGTGTTCTACCGACTACAATTCTTGACCTTTCATAAACGTACTACTGAATAATTCCATTGTCAATTCTTTTTACATAATTTCAGTGCAATAATTGGAATTAGAAAATAAACTTTTTTTATGCATCACATAAATTTTCATACTTTTGTGATTTATCTTCCCTTTAATTACTAAAATATACCGTAAAAATGTATATTTTTCTTGGTCTTTTGGAGATAATTAAATTTCTTATTTCAAATAACAGGTTAACAATATATTTTGAAGAAGATTCCTGTTATCCTAAGAATAATTTTAAATACAGAAACAGAACAAATATTTATTTTATAAAGGAAAAAAATATATGAAGTGACAGTCAATGTTATAAAGTATCATTAGGAAAAATATTTCAATAAAATTCTACATAATTTCAAAAATACCATAAAATTAACACCTCCGTCTATTAATTTTATAAATTAATTTACTTGCAGTGATAATAATATATCATTTTTATTAAATACTTCTACTTCGGTTTAACCACTTATTGAAACGCAATATTTCTTCAGGACGTTTCGCCTTTATTAATGAAAAGGCTTTTTCAACTGTACATAAAAAGGAGTGAAAAATTTTAGTTATACAAACCAAAAATTATTAACAAAGGGAAGTATTTACAAAAAAAATTAATAATTTTTGGTTTGTATAACTAAATTTTTTCACTCCTTTTTATGTACAGTTGAAAAAAACCTTTTCATTAATAAAGGCGAAACGTCCTGATCTCCTGAAGAAATATTGCGTTTCAATAAGTGGTTAAACCCATAGAACTATTTAATAGAAGAAAATGCCACTTAGCCTCCGTCATAAAATATATCATTTTTATTGAGATTAATTATGTGTAATTTATTTAGGGATGATTATGGTGTTTATAAGTTGGATATAAGCTATAAATTGTATCTCAATTTTTGTTTCCCAAATATTTACATTTTAAAGATTAATAGCGATAGCAAAGATTTATGAGGAAATATGCTGCTGAATTTGTTTAATCTTATCAGCATTTTAATATTCTATTCAGTAAATATATGTTTTTGAATTTCAATATCCTAATAAAAAAGTTTCGTTTTATGAGATTGTATTTTTTAAGAAAGCGGATTTTAATTACGTATGTTTTGAATTTCGCAATGTACTGAAAATGGTGATTCCATGACCGAATATCTGCAATCTAAATACGTTATTTAACCTAATGTACGAGTACGATGACCATCAAATTTCTGAAGTAAAGCTGAAATTTCCCAATTGCACTACTGATAAAATTATTATCTGTGCTCAGTATGCTGTGGATCTCGTCGTGAAAGAAATATCAATTGGAGAATATGATTAGATTTAAAAAAAACTGATGAAAATATGTAACTGTATTTAAAAAAAAAAATTGAATGAAAGTCGCGTATTATTATATAAGACACAATAGGTTTATCCGATCACTAAAAGAAGAATACGATTGTATTATAACTGCAGTAATTAATAATAATTTATCATTAATAATAAGATATATTTACAAGACAACATAGAAAATGAAAATACAATTCAGCTCTTAAAATAAGAATAATTTGATACGTTTGTATAGAATTAGATTCCAAGATACGTAAAACGATTCGTCGGTTAATGCAGCTGCTTTTGTGTTGGTGTGTTACAACCCACGAAAGTGTGAGATGAAGTGGTAAAGAACGAAAGATTGTGAGAGCTGTGGAGAGGAGAAAATCTAAAATTCCTAACTTTATTCCAACATTTCTTAGTAAGACTCTATACTTGTGATTTTGGTTGAGAAACCTACCCTTTAAATGGTAATCAAAACCAATTAGAAAACCGATCTGGTGGGATAAGACATTTAATCGATTGATAAGTTTAGCGTCTTTGTCTCTCAAAGATATTTCTGAATCTGATTTGTGTTGAAGAAGAATCTGAATGAATTGAATATTACATTCTGTCATCTGTGAGATCATCATTCAGTAGCTATAACTATTGTAGTGGTAGGGTATGGAAGATATATTCATGATTTGTTAGTTTTGACTCTGTCTTCTAACGAAAATATTCTTTTGTGACTAATGGGTGGTATACCGGTACCGGTATCGTACCGCTGTACCCAAACCTGCCGATACCGAAAGTAGGCAACTTACGGTAATACCATAGTAGCCGATATTACGTTCGCGTCAATATTTTCGCGAAATTTATTACGTTCGTCGAGTTCGCGTCAATGTGGTCGTAAATATACTTCGTTAGCGTCATTATTACCGAGAAATATATTACGTTCGCGGCAATACTATCGAAAAATATACTTCGTTAGCGTCAATATTATCACCAAACGCCGTACGTTCGCGTCAATTCTTTCACAAAAATACTTTGTTCCAGTCAATGTAATCATTGAATATATTACTTTCGCATCAGTTGTATACAATGTATTGCAGTTGGGTATTGAATTTATAAATATTAACAGGAGAATCATTAGAATTTAACATACCGTGAAAACTTGAGGTGCAACTATTACATGTTGAAAGCAATGTAATAAAATTATCTGATGGAATACTTAATAATATTAGTAATTATTGCTACAAAAATTGCGAGGTATCGTTGGTATCGTTTCATGATGATACCTTTTATGGTATCAGCATCATCAAGGTAATTCTTGGTATCGCCCAACACTATGCTAAACTAGTTTCGGTTTAATACCATCATCAGTAGCAAAGTTTTACAATACAAAATGTTAAATTTCAGATTGGAGAACAGAGTCAAAAGTAACAAATCATAGCTATAACTACTTAGATTTTTGTGAAAAATGATTCGATTCTTCAAAGTATATTGCAACCTACATTAGTGTAGTATTTAGTCAATGGAACATTATCAAATAACTTGATTAAAAAAAGTGCAAATGCTGAAAACGTCCACTTAATAAATATGTTTCAATTCGTAAATTTTGAAAGGGTAATCACATAATTAGCTGCCCTGCTAAGTTCTGTAAATACTATATTTAATCTTCTTACCTGTGGATAATTATACCATATGCAAATGAAGATCGGAAACAACTCAAAGTTTTGTTTTGAAAAGCTCATAGTGAATCAGATTACTATGGAAATGTTGGATGTTAGAACTTATCGTAATTTCTATTTTAATTTCTATAGCGAGTTGCACACATTATCAAGTGAAATAATTTACAACTTCGTTTGTCATTTTTGCAATGAGTATTTTGGAATATTTTATTAATCAAAGCATCTCCGTAGGTACTTAAATCCGTGTTCAAACTTCTTTAGTTTAGTTTTAATTGTAGACACACCACATTATCACGTCTTTCTCTTATTTTTGTTGTACTAGAAACTGACTGTATCAGAATTCACACATTACAGTAGAAATTTACATAATATTTCCGTAAATTACCGTATAACTTTTCTTCTTTAATTTCTCAGTGGCAAGGACTCGTTTGACCATA
>JAQIWE010001049.1:0-17560 GCA_034698565.1 Campodea plusiochaeta
ATCAGATGAATGCCTTAATTGTTTGTTTCATGATAGATTTTGCGTTGGACGATGGAGCAAAATTCGACGAAATATTTATTGCATTGTTATTATAATATAATGAAAATAATAAATGGATGGTACGAAATATTTTATAATGCTAAGAATTATTTACACAAAATTGCTTAAAACGACTTTAATTTCCGTCACTTTTACTACAAACAACAGTTTATGATAAGCTTATGCAATTAACTATATTATTCAGTTTACCATTTCTATTTTCCATTTAATTATTCGTGGTTTCATTCAGTTTGACGCATATAATAAGCATAAAAATATAAATGACGAAAACGACTATCTGAATAATAAAATATATAAATATACTGTAGAAACCCCTTTTGAAATTTGAATGACGTGCTGAATTTTGTGAAGGAGGAATATATTTATACAGAATTGATAAATTCTAAAAATTTATAAGAATAATTGCGAAGTCATAAAAATATTTGCATAAATGAATGAATTACTCCATCAAGCATAAATTCCCCACAATACAAAATAAACATTAGCCAGTATTACAAATTTACATAATATCCCTTCTTCTTCTGAAAACCTTAAACATCGATAATCAAATCATAATATATAACTTCCGATCATTCAAACAAATAAACAACTATTTATATATTGACATTCCACATTCGATTCTTAGAATTTCCAATAAATAATATTCCACCATCGCAATTTCATTGAACCCCACAACGACGTCGCATCCCATTGGTTCCGGTCTGGTCGTGCGGTTTGCTCATTGGTCGGAAATCAGATTACAGAATCCCACTTCCGGCTTCCAATTCGCTGGACCACAAGATCAGATTTACCAGCTTAGGATTTATGAATGGATGAATGAAAATGTTCAAGGACGTTTGTGTTTGTCCACAAATTGTGACGTACGAGATTGTTTACGAGTTTTACGCTACGGAAGTTCATTCATAAAGATTTTTTGTTGATTGGTTTTGTGAATGGATGTTGATTAATAATATTTTTTTTATTATTATTATTGCAGTTCTTAATAGGACAAAATGCAATTTTATGCTTTATTTTGACATTCAGAATAATATATATTATAAGTTATGATTACTAATTATAACGGAAAATTTTCTTTTACTATTTACTGATTCATCAAATATTCAAACGTACGTTGGCTTACACATTCTTTTCCTGTTTACAATAATATGCTGATATCAGGATATGTTTGATTTTATTACTTGGCATTTCTGTATACGAACAAAAATGATAAAGTTCACCTTGCTTTTTCCCCTTTTAATTATCTAGAGAGGAATTACCTATAGGCCTATTGTTTATTAAATACGCGATTAAATACTTGTATAACAATAATTTATATTATAAATAAACCTAATGAAACTATAATTATACTAAAAACACAATGGAAAATAATCTGAATTTTATTTCAATTTATCACGAAATGCAATTCTACATCAATTTGTTATCAATATAAAAAAATTCGCAATTCTAAATACCAACAATCAACTGATAGGAATAATTCCGAGAACGTGGAGACATCAGAAATAAATTTCCGCATCAAAACAGTATCAGTACCAATTATTATTTTCTCCGTATACTGTATCATTACATCATTTGACGTAGCACACAGATGCTTAAATAGGGATTTGCATACATAGACAAAAGTATGGTACACAGGCGGCAATATGTCGCTACATAGATACCGCGCCACCGATCCTAAAAAAAAAACACAGATAGAATAAGAAAACCTTCGCACGCGATCGACTGTTTAGCAAGAACACCACAAATTATTATATTTTTCACCCCGATCTTCGGATTTTTCTGATTATGAAATCATAATTTCAGTGGGAATAATATCTATATAGGCGCCCAGGATCTTCTGCAGATTTTAGTGAAATTGACCGATTCCTTGAAACTATGGGATTTTTTTCTCAGCGTTCTACTTCGATGGCATTTGAGTGAGAATTTTGTTATGTAATTTCAACATGGAATACTAGCAACGTGGTAATAATTGGAATACACAAGAATTTAATAAATTGATGTGTTTTGATGTGTTTGGTTGGAAGATGTTAACAGTTTTTTTTAAACATATATTGATGTTTTTATAATAGGGATTAATAGCCTTCGTTATTTACTTATTTGTAAAATATAATAATACAATATTAGATCTCAAAGGTAATTCTTATAAATGTGGTAAACTATTACAACATTTTATAGAGGGAAATAGTAAATAATAATTAATTACTATGAACATCGCTGCGATAATTGATTTCCACATTGTGTGGTTTTTCTAAGAAGTGAATAAGATTACTGAATTGGACTTTATTCTGTATATTATATAACTCGTGGTTGATGATGCTTTCTGCTCAAGATTCTTTTTTATAAAAATTATTACATTGATTTTTTAATAATTGTTAAATTTGTCATCTTAGTTAATTATGCGATTGTATAGTATCATGGAAACAAATGCTGGTAATACAAATCTTAATTTAAAAATATTTATACTATAACTTTTAGAAATTTTTATATTATCCTATAAGTTATACTATATAGACAACACATATAGGTTTACCAAGGACTCAGAACCATACGGTATTCGTCAAAAACATTACGGTGAAAAGAAAGGAATTATAAGAAGCTGCTCTATTTTGACCCCCCACCCTACTTTGGTCCAAAACCGCCCAACAATACCTTTGTTTATCTTTCAACAATTGTAACGATTGGCAGCGACCCCCTATTGTGACATTTACTTTGAAAGTTATATCAATACTATTGAATAGAATAACAGACTCTGTAATTTCTAGAACATAATACAATATTAATGACAGATCTGCTTTTGACAAGATGATTTGATGGTGACTGTAAATAGTATTATTGACACTGATAGAGTCGACTTATTGTGTTCGTTTAGAACTTTTGATTCTGCGATTCTGTCAGCTTTTGTTTATAACGTAGGACAAAAAATTCCAAAAGCAAACATCAATGATGTCAGATGAATTTTAGATTATCAGTATCATTATGCTTCACTCACCTGTATAATATGTACACCAGTGGAACTTTTTCAGCAGGAAGTCCTGATTTCCAACACAGATTAAAGGTCCCTCGAGAATAGAGTACAATAGAGAACAAAGGAAGTGAAACGGGACTCGTGTGTTGGAAAATGGGACGTGATGCTGAAAAATTACTTGCCAAATACGATACGATATGAAGATCTAAAATTAATATACGCTGATTTACTGAATTCACTGAAATAATATTGTAAAAATATGAGTAATGAAAAAGAATCATGGTGTTTCTGTATTTAGTATCTTATGATACGGGAAATTGCAATTTTGTGAAATACAGGAAACATTACAATGTTTTGGGAATAAAACTTATAACATTTAGAACAAGAAAACAGTCAAAACACAAAGTATAGAAAACCAGCATTATTTCCCACCTAGATTTTATTTTTAAATAAAAATAAGAAAAGAAAGCTCAGTTTTGTATAGTATTTCCAAAATCTTACGGACCCAAATCGATTAACCCATCAAGGGTGTTTCTGACATTCCAACAATTGATAATCCTTTGTTGACTTATTTGTTTCTTTGATTAGCCTGCGAATTACATAGAAAATACACAATTTGAACCACCCAAACAAGTGCATGGTCAACAATGGGTTTACCAGTCAAAATAGTTTGAAGACATGATCAGTTTGAGTCCGTAAGATTTTGGAAGGATAGCTTCTATAACAGTATAAAGAACAAATAACATCTCGTTGAACTCATTTCAAGTATGATTCTTGGAACAAACTGCCTCTGAATCTGGACCTCATTAACTGCCCCAGATCCATAAAACGACCTATATAAATCTAACCTTATATTTATTACAGACAACATAAATATTCCATTTATGCCATTATATGTTACTACGTATCATCTTGTATAAAACAAAATATAATCAAACCTTGACATAAAAAGTAAGGATGCGACATTCAAGTGATAAACAAGAACAAATAATAAGTCTTATCTGTCAATTATATTATCGTACTATATGAGATGTATTGTTTGTAACACTGAGGTTACAATATTATCGTTGAATTATTAACTTTGTCTCGTGCTACATGGATAAAATTGCAGTGGAATAACATCACCTCTGATTTAGGATAATTATAGAAAGTCAAATATTGTTACAGTTCATAATTTATCTTTATTAGAATACAAATTTTTCTCTAGAAACGATGACTGATAAAATATGCGTTAGAGAGTGATTAATTTAATATTCATTTATAGCTTTAGCATTCTGATCCAAATGTCTCTTATAGTTATTTTACTTATTTATCGTTATTTATACAATTTATTAATGCTGCCATTATTTCTCGTTTTGAGCTTTTTTTTTAATTTCTCCTGATCTAAGAAAGAGTTATAAACAGTTACACGATAAGTTAATAATTATTATAGTTGCAAAAATTCTGATGTTCATAATGTGCTGCTGAAGAAATATCTCCAAATTTGTAAGAAATCGTGGAAGCCCATAGCCTGCCATTGTTGATAATTCATATTCAAGAAGGCTCTATACTCAGACAGTAATACAGAATTATTCCGTAAATTTTCAAGTTTTTTGTAAACTCATTTTCCAACCGTTACAATTTTTTTTTAAACTGTCATACAGTATAACAAAATAATAAATAATGCAAAAGAATATCTGTGTGTGAACTGAAATACGTGAAACAGTTACTTTTCCTCTCGTAAAATTACGTCATTCTTTAAGTACACTTCCTACTCATCATTTAGCATGAAGACATCAGAATTCTCAAGCACCCACACACACTTCCCAATAAATAATTAGTTAACACTTTTATAATGAATGAATAATAAAGTTCCATTGATAAGAAACAGTACTGACCATTCATAATAACTACTCAATGAATGAGTTTGTTGATGAGTTGAAGGTCGCTGAACCCAATCAAGGTCATTCAACTTTAACTTCCTATATACCATAACCAACATACATAAAAATCACACTCAAAAGAAGAAACAAGAGAGTCTTGTCTTATTTGAAACATAGATTGTGAACATCTCTGATCAGTACATTCATTTCCTATTTCATTCACAGGATTTCCCTACTTTATCTCAAGGACTTTTACAAACTAGCAAGTGAAAAATAAATTTATTATTTTATTGTGTTACCGGTAGGCTACATGTATTTTGCATAATTTATTAAATTTTTCATTACCGTAGGTAGGCTAGTTCCTACTATAAAACTCATGTCTTTTAGCTCTGTCATAAAATTACTTCTTTAATTCAATACATAAAATAAAGCACCAAAAAATAAAGATTAACAATTTAGTAAATTACAGTTACAAATTACAATTAATATGAAGAGTATGGTTACTAACCTAAGATATTGGCTTGCAATAGCCGATATACTGTGCGGTACTGAAAACTCATGTCATTTCTTCAAAATAACAACAGTACCGCTAAATAAATTTTGCTGAAAATATTAAATTTGCAAAACCAGTTAATCCAAGTAAGTAGACCTACTACTAGCTTACTTTTAGTTACATATATCTTAAAATTATTATTTCAGTATTTCTTTTGACTGTAACTAATGAGAGATGTTCACAGTCCATTACCATGACTTCTTTAGCTACAAATGGATCTACCATCCATTGTATGGTACTTACCCGTTTATCGTAAAGTATGTCATAGTCTGAGTCTACAAATAAAATATTCTCAGGTTTGAGGTCTGTATGAGTTAATTTATTTTCATGGAGGAAACGAACTGCTTCACACAACTGGTATGCTATGTGACGAACCTACACAAGATAGAGAGAAAATGGAAATTAGAAAAATTAAACTTTAGAATTACCAGTAAATTTAGCAATAAATCTTCAACTATTAAAAACTGAATCAAAAAGTAGAGAATGTAAATGTGTTCAGTGACTCAAATCCATAATTACATGTACAGTACACAGTATATTTTCAAATACACCTATTTTTATCCGTATTTCATATTAAAATTACTTTCAGAATATCTTTGTCAACATTTTTTTATAAGATTTTGGTATCTGAAATACTTAAATAGACTCTACAGCTATAACATGTTAAATAAAATGAAGAATAGGAAACAACACTGTTGAACAATGTTTTAAAATCATTTAGATTCAGTAAGAGAAGAATAATTATAAATTTCAAAATCAGTGATTTCACCTTCCTGAAGTCATCTTTATACATACAGGCCTAATTAACTGAAAAGAACAGGAAATCTTTAATGTCATTGATAACCGCCAATCAGACTCTCAGGTAATTTATGAACATTTTTGCATTAGACCTTTACAGTTTAAAAGGTCTTTTAAAAACTTCTACAGAGTCATTTCTGTTGTTAACTGACCTGTTCTAGTGGGTATGGGTTATAGCTGTTATCTTTAAGGAAATCGAACACACTCAGTCCCAACATCTCAAAAGCTATACAAATATGACCATGGTAATCAAACCAATTTAACATACGAACACACAAGCTGAAACAAGAAGAAAAGAATACAGGAATTAGTTGTAAAGTAACCTAATCTCTTTCTCAAATAACAAAAACAAAAATGTACTGTACCGTACAAATTGTAGGCTATTTTTTGAGGACTTTCAAAAGTAGAATGACAAAAATAAACATTACTATTTCAAATTACAATTTTAGGCTATAATGTATTTTTAATTAAAGTAGCAGTAAACAAGTGGAAACATAGCATCCTTGGAAATAAAAGCACGGTACTGTAATTTAAAATTTTAAAATAAACATCAGTTACTATTTGCAAATGAGAAATGACATAAGTCAAAGAACCTAAATTAAAATAACTTAAAAATTAATTTTATTGCAAACCATTTAAACCTTCAATAATAGTAACTTTATTTTAATTCAAAATATAATTAAAGGTAAAAAAATACTTATACACTATTTTAAACAAAATAAATGTTTCATTTTCTTACTATTTTCCAGTTGGGTCTCTTTGGTTTAGCTTCTCTAGTACGTTAATCTCTAACTTAGCTGCTTCTCTATACTTTTCAACATTCTTTATCACTTTTAAGGCAATCACACGATCACTACATGGAAGAAACAAAAAAAGTGTTAATAATGAGCAACAGTAAATTCAAATAAAGTTAAATAACTTATGATATAAAATAAATACTGTAAATAGGCTAATTGCAATTTAATCTTTAAATTGAGATTTATTGTAAATCAAAATTGATGTTATCTTAAAAAAAAGTACGAGTATCAGCATGGGGAAGACAGCTGAATTTACGAAAGTAGTAAAATACAAAATAATCATGTGTACAGAAAGAAATGCCTGAAAACTCATAACTTCAAATGTGGAATCGCTAACGCAGAAAAAGAACCACTTTATGAGAAGGTATCATGAAATATGGATTAATCAAATTATATGAATGTGTACTGAATTTACATTCCACTGTTTCAAATAAAAATATTTGATGATTCTGAATTTATTTATAAAATAACTGGTTTGGAAAGATATTAATATAATCCCTTGGATAAAACCTTGTTGCAGCTTTGCAAGATGTTGTTTTAAAATGCAGTTATTTTTATCCTGGCTTCTGGTCAGGACAGTGACATATACAAGAAGGTATACTGTACAACATTTGCATGCCTTCTAGGTTAATAAACCTACTGTAGAGATATATACAAATCTGTAGTATGTGTAAAACCAAAACAAAGATACATCTTCTACAGAAAAATATTTTAAAAATACATACTTGATAGTATAACAAAAATATCTGGGATTACTTTTATTTTTGTACAACTCATAATTCCAGCTGAATTAATGTTATTTACGATTGTATAAAGGATCTAACATAAATAATACAGTATTAGCTAAAAAAACAGAACTTATCATCTCAGAGGATTCATATAAGAAACTTTACAGGAAGCAAAGTTAATACTTCAAAATAAAGTAAAAGAATTAATAATAGATCTACATTTGGATTATGACTAGACAAAATATAACTACTTTGCACACATATATAAATAATTTAAAATAATTATATTCATGTACTGTCAATAGTACCATAATCTTCTAAAAAATGTGCTAATTTACTAATACTGGTAGCTGATGCTGAATTACCTTTAAATTGGCAAGAAAGTCAAAGACTGGCAAATCTCACATGATTAATGTAAATATCAAATGGAAATATATTGCACTGAATATTAGAGGAATTAGGCTAAACAGTAGGTGGTTTAGTACCCCTGATACCCACAAACAAGTATCTTGTCAACTTTCAATTTACAGAAGAAAAATCATCAACAAGACAACTAAATTCCCATTATAACTACACATGGTACAAGAAAACAGGTACTGCAAACAACATTCATTGGTATACTGTGCATGTATAGAAACTGACCAACATTGTTATTGAACATGATGTCTGCAAAAAAATCATCTCTAGATACAATACAATACAACTATAAATTGTGAATTATAATTGGCTTAAATTCTGACTTAGCAGGTGTCCTTTCACCACTTTAATATTCCTTTCAAAGTGGTGTGACATCTTCCAGAAGCAACTATAAGGAAGCTTGTACTTATTGACCCTGACAATCACATATATGGAATTCTTTTAATCGCTGAACAAAATAAAAATAAAAAAATTGTGGTTTATATAAAGTTCTCTCCAATCATTTCCTTCTTTCAAGTGGAGTTCGAACTATTAAATGATCTCACCCTCCAAGGTCGACAACAGTAAAGGAACGAGATTTTTTTTTTATGTTTTTTTTATTCTGATGAAATGTTATTTGATACCGTATGAGGGAGACGTAAAAAAAGTTATTTTTGCGCTTCCGACATACGTATTGTCGAGACTAGTTCGTCATATTTCCGTGATTTAAAAAATAATGAGTTTCAATGACAGTAATTTACAATGGTGAACGACCTGTAACAAGATACTTGTAGCAAGGGGATAATGCAAAGTTGCAAAAAGAGATATTTTCAGTTTATTAATAAATTTTTTTTCATGTCTTGAGAAGATTTTTGGTATATTCGACGAAAAGTGCGTTCAATTTTATATTTCCAAGTAAACAGCAATACCATTTAATGATTTTTGAATTCCGTACGTTTTTATACGTAAAATCGTAATTCACTGAAATGAAATGTTTAAAAGTTTCACCCAAAATTTCGAGAAAACCTTCAATCCCAATGCGAGAAATTACACCAAAAGTGCACTAATTCAAGTTTACAAATAATCCAAATTTAAACCAATGCCTCGTCCCACTCCAATGGAAACAAAGAAGCACCCTCAAAAAACGAAACTTTGTGTGTCCGACCTTTTCTTTTCCCTTTGCCTTCATTAACGACATGAGGGAGAATCTAATAAAAGCCACTTAGTCGCAGATTCAGTTTTTCACAGCGTCCGTACTGGCTTCATATCAAGAATCCACAATGACGTTACGTGTTTGAAGGCAATGATGATCGGATGCCAATGTTTTAAAACACTTGTTGGAGTATATATCGTACCAACCAATTTAAGGAAATGACCCAAAACAGCTGCACTCGTCAGATCGTTAGGACATTTCAATGTTACGTCAGCACCTTTTTTTTTTTCGTTTGAAGATTCTGAGTCGAAAGCTCAAAAATTATTTTACAGTTATATTACATTAAGTTTGTAATAACAATTATTAAAGCGTAAGGGAATTAAATACGATGGAAATAAATATATACTGACATATCCATATGACATACCGGACGCATGAATATTTCTTGTCATTAATAATTTATTTACTATGTAAGGTATGTCAGTATATATTTATTTTCATCATATTAATTTTGTATTATCAGGAAACATTTACAAATATTATTTTTAACAGAACAAATTTAAGAACCAAAGAAATCTAAAAAAATTAATAAATATTTGCCCTGACATAGTGACATATAATCAAAGCAAGTATATTGAGGTACTAACACCGCCCTAATGAAAATGAAAATCTATTCTTCTACGAGGAATTACTTTTTCAAGTAATGGAATATTTTATACCGACTACGTAAAATTCTTATGACAATAAGAATCAACCTTGCCAACTATTACTTTCGACTGTTTCGAACCTCGCCCCGCGTCAATTTACATACTTCTTAGTCTAGCGTTATCTGATATTGTCATTTCAAATATATCGTAGTCGTGTTTCATAAAACAATCATTCGTAAGAAGTGCTGAAGTTCGTTTTAATTCCTCCTCTCTCTAAAATGATCCTATACTACTACGGTACTTCTGGCAAATGTAAAGTATATACACAAAACATAAACATCCCTTCTTCATAGAAGTGAAGCCATAAATCCACACGTCCTCAATTCAAAAATATTGCACAGGAATGAGAACAACACTCTACGGTGTTCAACATTATTTGAGACGTAAATACACAAAGCTATAGTAACGTAAAAGATCAATAGGAGTAAGACCAAATGTAATTATGTAAATGAATTTATACTTTTAAAGAAATCCAGCTCGTTTTATACTAGTTTGTTAAACTTCGTAACTAAAGAATAATTATCTTTCAAATTTTAATTCGTCCGGAGATGCACAACAGAAGTGCAGAAGAAGTCTCGGTAGATATTTTGATTCGTTGATTTTTTCTTCTCCTTCTTTTCCGATTGTTACTAAATCAAAATCTACCAAATTTTATATCGAAATTTAACAATTAAAACAATCTTTACATAGTACTGAAATTCGTCACAGTTGACAAAAACAAATTTATCGAAACTACAAATAGATCAAATTCTCTAATGGAAATGAAAACAAGAACCTTTCCCTTTTAAGACATGCAAACGATACATGCGCAATAACTTTCAGTCATAAACCACAACCATAAATTGACCAACGTTTATACTCTAAAGCGGATACGTTACTAAAACTAATTTATTCGTACCGTATACGTTATAGTATAGCAATGAATCCGAACCCTTGAATATCTTATATCCGTGGAGGCTGCAAATGGTCTTCTAATTCAATGAGCTTCAAGCACCTGTTTATCACCACACCTTACGTAATGAAGAAAGCTCAAGACATATCAGAGAAGATGCCAAGGTGCTATACAGCCACAGAGGTCTTATGACTTAAAAGAGTAGGTAGAAATTGACAATAAAATATGCTTTTTTAGTAGAGTACGTTATCTCTTCCCGGTTTTATTCCTGGCTTACGTGCGTAAAGTATGTGTACGTTTTCTCGAGTTGTGTAGGATTTCAAACGATGTGGAAAAGCGACAGTTGCTACGTCAGATTTTTTAAATCGCTCTCTTTTTGAAATGTCAAAGTGTCAACTACTTCGCAAATTAATAATAGTGATAATATATTCTGCAAATTTAAATTTCCTATGATGTGACTTCGAACTCACAGCTTATAGAATAATAATACAAGAAGTAAATGAAATCATAATATTGTGAAGTTAAGAGCCAGATACATTTTTATAGGGTATCTGACTTTATCGTTAAATTATTGCGATCACAATTCACAAATATCAATACAATAACTTTTAACAAATAAACGTAATTGCCTGTTATATGAAATAATAAAGAGCCAAAATTATGGAAAATAATCAGCCTCACAATTTCAAATTGTTCATCAGCAGACATTCATATTGGGATTAAAAAAACACGATCTATTAAAAATGTTGAAGAAGCATTATCAACTTGTTGCACATTTCTATATAAGTTCATAGAAAAGAGTGGCTGCAACATTTCCATTTGATGACTGACTTTGATAATATCTCAAAAGTAATCGTATAATCTTTGATATGTCATCCAACTTCCATTATGTAAGTTTCTTTGCGTGGTTGGAGAAATTATTACATGAAGGTCCCTTACACTTAACCTTAAATTATAAATTAACCATAGTCTAACATTGAAAATATAAGTTCACCACCAACAATGAACTGCGAGAACACACACACACCCTTCCCAATAAAAACAATTAAATTGTAAATCAAGTTGCAAAACGAATTGGAATGATTGGCCATGATTTCTGTAATTGGATGATTTAAATGGATTCAGGCGATCAAATTACGTGAGGTGATTTAGACGAATATTTAAAATATTTATGAGAAACTGGAATGAAGGTGTAATTATTACCTCATTATTTGTCTGGGCATTCGATATATAATCAAGACTTCAAGATCAATATACAATAGGAATATAATATAAAAGAGACAGACATTTAAATTAATTTTCCTTTCAAATTCAGTCAATGAACCAAAACAGTTTTTCCTTAAAAATAAAGATCTATAGGAGCCATAATTATTTTTTCAATTTCCTTAAACGGAAGAGGAGCTAACATCCAGGGAAAACAAGTAACATATTTCATACTTTAGAGTTTAGACAGCAAATCGAAGGAAGGTTAGCTCTTCAAATTGGAAATAACTATTGATAGGAAATATTGATTTAAAATTTGACTTAAAAACACTTTCGTTTCCCACCCTTATCCCTCACGATTTCCTTCATTCTGTCCTCGATCTAAACGTAAGGTCCATCACAGCTTGCATGCAACATTGCAACTATAACTACATAAGGTAATCTACGTGTAAATGCAACTTCACAACTTACTTGTGTAAATCCTTCACCTTGACGACTTTTCCGAATGTTCCCTCGCCAAGAGTTCCCTGGATCTTGTCTGTGGAACAGAAACAAATGGTTACTTCACCACGTCTAACATATAGACACTATAAATATAATTATTTGTTTGGTTTTTTATGAAAAGAAACTAAATGAGAGAGAAAAGACCTGATATATGTAAATAAGATGAGCAAAAAAAGATAAAAGTATACTAACTCAGGTCTTGATTGAAGAAAATGTAAATATTTATACAAAATGATGCAACCCCCCTAATTAAAATTGACACCCTCAGTTATTTTAGCTCACTGTTGTGAACAACGTATGAATTCGTAAAAACTCGCACGAACATCGGCTTTGCAGGACGTCGCCGGTTCTGTATATGAGATGGCCATCCTCATCGTCTTCAATCGAAGGGGCTCTGGAACTCTGCAGTAGTAGTGGATTGAATGGTACCATCAAATTTCAGTGGCGGGTTGGATGAGCGTTGATTGGTTGGTATGGTTCAGACGTAGCATGGATTGGTCAACCAGAAGTGGGTAGTGGTCCCAGAAGAGGACAGAGACAACCAGCAGGATGGTATGGGGTACAGCAACAACAGGGCAATGTGTCATTTCCCACGGGATTCAGATATAATAAAAAAGGGGGGAATAGGCAAAGTGGAGATTTTTGTATTTGCAAAATCATATACCACATACCAGGCATACGAGCCCTTACAGTGGAAATTTAAATTACTAATGCACTTTCTTGCCAAACAAAGTTTTAAGAAATACGAACTGTAGTAGGCTATTATAATCGGATTCAACAAGTTTTATAATAGAAAAGTAATCATGACATTTGAACTTGTTGCTTATGTAAGAAGATAGTGTCAAAGCATGTGATGCAGATAATTATTTCTTTATACATCGAATAAAAGATATTATTTAAGAACAAATCTATTTTTAAAAAAAAAGCAAAACAAAATATAGTTCACGATTTAGAATATTTTGCTGATATACATGTAATAAGTATAAATAAGAATTATTATTCTAAAAGTCTACCAGACTATAAGAAACTTTCATGATGATGTACTGGATTGTAATAAGCAATAACAAACAACAATATGTTGTAAACCTTTATTCCAGTATTCCTGAATAAAGGTTTACAACATAGACTATTGTGCTTGTTATTGCTACCAGACTATACCATTACAATTTTATTTAATTACAAACAAAATTTATATTTTAACAGACCTTTAAAAAGCGTAACCTATAAATTTAAAAACTCTTTTAAATACTACGTTCGTGTGTTGTGTAACAAGCAATTGCTATAAAACCAAAAGTAAACAAAAACGTAAGCACGACCACAAACCGTTATCAACTTAATGTGATTATGGTTTACTAACCAATACCATTGTTATATTATCATTTCCGTGAAAAGCGTCATGACTCATTTGTTTGTTTGTTTGGTAAGAAAGTGCTGTTCGAATATATAGGCAAGTATGCAAATATAAATATATTTGAAAATTAGAGAACAAGATGGCTTTTCGCCAGCAAACAGAATTGAGAGTAACCCTGAGAGATGCTATTTATAGTCATATCCAAAGCTCACAAAGGTGGTATGTGGTGGATACCTCACCAATTTATTTACTACCAAAAACATTCAAAGGAAGTAAATTAATCTAAGATACAGCCTAACTCAAAATGTAATTATTTTTATGGTTCAAAGCTAAGAATTAATGTAAGATTTGATCAAATGTGTTTTGGAGTCAACGAGTATGTTTTCAGGGTCAGCAGATTTCAGGAATGAAACTTTATTTAACTAATTACTTAATTAGTTTTTTAAATTAAGGTTGAAAAATGGTATTCAAGCTATAGTATTCCTCATGAATATTACAAAATTTAAAGTTAATATTAGCACTAAATATCTTAGGAGTATATAGTTCCATTGGTCGAATGATGTAACACCAGTAACTTACTTCTCTCGTAAGCTTTGACAATATCTAAGAACTAAATTGATAAAGTTCAAAGAGTGTTAAATTATACGACGATTGGATTCTATATTATACTTGTATTGAGTGCAAAACACTAACAGCTGATATTTTTGTAAGAAGTTAGTATCTTAACTCTTAAATATAATCATCTTCAGCTCATACTCGATGTTACCATGGAAACATAAAATACAATTTTAATGTTTGTGAGATTATGTTGCAAACAAAACATCAATAAAGATTTTGTGTTTTATGGTAACATCCATGAGCTGACGATAAATTATATTTATTTAATGATTCATCAACTAATCTTTAAAATTATATCAGAAAATTAAAAAGCAAAAATGTAATTGTAACAGATATAGGAAATTACTAAATTAGGAATTATTTTTCCGAGTTTTTCTCTACTCTATCAAATTGGAATGTAAGTGATGTTTCCAACTCACAATGACTGAAATGGGTTTTTCTTTGTAAGACGTTACGGCATGGGAGGAAGTATAATTATTATTGTTGTTTCTTAGCATTGTTGTCTTGCTGGGTGCAGTTGTGTACACATCGTCGAGAAAGGAGTATTTTAAAATGAGACGATCGATCTCTCTCCGTCTCCGAGCAGCAGATTCGATATCGGCATCTGCATCGGTTCGATTATTGTTCTCATCACCTTTCATCTGTCGAGTAATATCACGAGAGCTATTGTAACAATCGGCTAATCGTCCGTAATTCATATCATTATGCATTCGATGGGTCGTCGTTATATCGTTATGCATTCGATGAGTCGTCGTTAACGGTTTCGCCGCTACCGATGACGTGTAATGATCGAAAGTTCTTCCGCCACTCGCAAGACTCGACGTAACATTCGAGTTAACAGCCGTTCTGCTACTCATGTAGGATGTGGGTGATGTTATGTTTCTAGTATGAGCTCGAGACTCGGCCAATAACATGGCACTTGCACTTTTCCCTAAGGCGAACCCACGACCGTCCCGTGACGTGGGTTGTGAGGTCACAGGTTCCGTTTTTTCCTCTTCCGGTTCCTGTCGTTCCCGTAAAGATTTGCCATTCGATCTGGCTCGACTTCGAGATGTCCACCGATTTATTAAACTCGTACAAGTACGCACTACGTCCGAATCCGACAACATTTGGCCAACACTACTCGTCGCCGCTCGAGCATATGCTCTTGGCCTGCGCGTGGTATGTGCGCGATGATCCATAAGTTTCAAATTCAAACTATGTACACACAAAAGAGCTATAGCCAAATTTCCGGGCACACGGCCGATCTCTACTTTGTCACTGAAGCAATGAAAAAGTTACGCTAAACGACACAACGTCTGATCACGTCGCAAGTCTCCATGAAACTGCAAACATTTTGTTGTTACCCAATGCAAAATGTCATGATCTCATAGAAATAAAAGCACTACGACATTGCAAATTAAGGTGCGATTTGGCAACGATGTATTTGGACAGAGGTACTCCCGAGCGCCAAGAATTTACTAAACATAGACGTCGTCGGCACTTAAAATAAACCTCCGCAACTGCGTGAAAAACCCATTCCACTCATAGAGGATGGAAACGCATAGAAAGTTGGAAAAATGAGTGATGCAAAAATCTAAATGTAACATTCCGGATATACTGTAATACCTGAGTGTCTATGATGGGGCCGTTGTGATCGGGCCCCTCCATCATATTTTTACGTATAAGCCATTATATCCCCGATATAATTCTACGTCACTGATCACATCCTAAAAATGTCTAACTGTAAGAGGGAAGAATATGTTTGAAACTGCTGTGGGATCACGGTTAGGAGAGTGGAAAGGAAAGGAATGGTAAAAATAGAGTTTGTATTCAACTCCTCGTGCTCGATGTCCCAGACCCTCAAAACTCACTCGTTCACAAAACACAATCATCAAAGTGAATACGTTTTTATATGGATGCAACATTTACGCAACAAATCGGAGTACATTGTAGCTTCATTCAAGAAAATAGATTTTACATTGTGTACCAATATAAAAAAACTAAAGAAAAATAGAAAATGTACTATTCCTAATAATAAATAGGCCTAGTTCATTCATTTGCTCTTAAATTGTGACATGTTTCTACGATTCTACCCAGTAGAATATCCTCAAAAACTATAATCAATTTTTAATTACCAAATGCAGTATAGGTTATTATGACTGTCACAAAATTTACTTTTTCACTATTAAAATATTTGGTAACTAAAAACTGTCTATATTTTTTAAAAGATGTTAGGTGGAAACAAATCACTAAAATTCTCATAACTAGCCTACTGATGTTCTATTGTTCTTAAAGTATTTAAAATTGAAATTAAAAGGAATTCTTCTTACCTTCTGCAAATCGTTCAATTCTGAACGTAAAACCTTTAAAAAAAATAGCAAACAAAATAATGTTACTTATGACTTCACTGAACAAAAAAAAACAGATTATGGAAAATTCGAATTTATCAATATTAAGTCGAAACTCGAAAGAATAAAACTCAAAAGAAATTACATTTTAAGTAACATTTTATTGAATGTACGAATTAAAAAATTAAAACTTTAGAATTCGATGTAGCCTAAGTCATAATATATTGTAGACTTTAAAATAAAATGAGAAAGATAATCTACCTGAGCACTTTACCTGACTAAACCAGCGTTTTTAAAAGGTTCTTATTTTTTTAATTGGTGTTCAATATTTTCAATCTGTATTCCATTACAGACTGATTGAAATATGAAAAATTATTTGGTGATTACACATTTACCAAAAAATAATAATTCCATTTTCTCAGAAACAAGAAACTAACTCTGTCGATGGATATTTATCATTCACTTCTGAGAGAATCGTTCATACAAGAATGCCTTTTTTACCAAAAAGAAATCCCTAAAGATAGTTAATAAAATAGTCCTAAAAAATGAATTAAAAATCCGCCTTAAAGTTCTTCTATTTGTTGGATTTATTTTTAACCGACTGCAGTTTCGGCTTAAAATTACTGCAGCAGGCTATAACCGAAAC
>JAQIWE010001050.1:0-17553 GCA_034698565.1 Campodea plusiochaeta
ATCAACACTTTTTATTGTAAATTTTTTTTGTACTAATTAAGTGCCAGCCATTTGAGACTAAATTTTCGAGAGAGTATGAACGTTAACGGAAATGACGGAGGGATAGAAGTGTGGGGATTGGATAGAATTAAAGGGTCGTAAATTATCGACTTTTCTATCCTAATACCATTTTCAAAAGTTGGCATTTTCACATCAAGGGAAGACGAAAAAAGTGTGGCTCCATTGGAGTTGGCAATGGATTTTTCCCTCTCTGACTTGAGAGTTGAGATTGCTCTTTTTGTAATAGAAAATATGTTTTCTCTTGTGTTGCCAGATATTTCTTTCGCCTTTTTTCGTGTTCCTTTCATTTTTATTTCCAAAACGAGGAAAGTTCCGACATTTATAAGCTCGTAATAAATGACTTTTCTAGTATTATTTTTAGATCTGGAAAGGAGGGAGAAAATGAAATCACTCTTGATTTCATAACTAACTTTTCTTATTTTTCTCTTTACGGAAGAACTGTAAAAAACATGATGTCCCTGAGTTTCGTCTGTCTTTTTGAATTCATTTCTATTGTTACTAGATAGCCACATCATCAACCTTTCCTGGAGTATTTTGTATATGCCTACAAAATAATTCCGAATAAGATAAAAACAACTTATTTCCGATCAGAGATAGTGAAAATTTATTTAAAAAAAGAACAATATTATTTATATCGGTTACTTTTTTGAGAATATACTGCTGATTAAGTATGCTGATCAAAACTGCAATACTAAATATTCACTTCATACTAAGTGCTCATAAAAATAACTATAAACCCTTCCATTTTTCATATTATTCTGCACGTTTGAATTTGGAAACGTAATTCTCGTGAAAGCTTTCCTGACGTTAAAGTACGACATTGAAGAGATAAAAATAGTAGCCATCGATCTTTTCATTACCGCATTTTGATTGAAAGTCTTAATCTACTAATCGAATTGAATGACAAGTAACAGAATGATATAAAATGTTTGAGTATTTCCTAGAAATATACTCTTGGCAGGTGAGAAGGAAATTTTATATTTGGGAGACATCTTAATTGCTCTTTAAATTGCATTCTTAAAAAGGTTATAAGAATTCATTATGATGAGTAAAGTGAATGAAAAGGTTTTTTACAGCACTTCTAATTTTGAAAAGTGGTAGTGAGATGTTGATAGCTGGTAGTGAAATGATGACTGTATATAGTTAAATGATGATAAATGGTAATGAAATGTTGATCGAACTTGTAGTGGTAGATAGATAACTGGCAGCAAGATTAACAGAGTATGATGTATATGGTACATCTAGCGAGTAGCCTAACTATACATGAAATATCGAATTATTCTTCTACTTAACGTTATTTATATGATCATAATTCTACTATATGTTGTTACTTGAAATTCAAGAAGTCTATTTCCTACATTCCTCCAGGATCACTCATGGGGTTTACCTAACCAGCCTCTTAAAATGAGTCCAACAAAGAGTAATATCGTTAGGATATTAGGGCAACTGAAGTGGAAAATGTGCAATTCTATTACCCACAGTTATAATGTTTAAGATGCCACAAATATGTACACCTATTAATATTGACGTGGTGTTGTATGATACAGGGGCTCCTTTACCTGTACTGGAATTAAAAGAATGCTGTGTTATTCGTAGGGTATTTTAATATTTGCAAATTTTGGGTCTGAAGCACAACAGGTCTGCAAAGCGTGTCAGTATATGATATAAATTATCTTCGGTTCATTGTTTAGTTCATATAGGACGTAGCCCTTTTGAAGAGTAGCATACACTATACGTTTTACATAAACTATCAAATCAGAGTGAACAGATCTTCTAAACCTATAACTCTATAAGGAACTTATATTTTAGTATTTACATGAAAAAAATTCATTATTCTAGTTTCGGGGTGCGATAGTGAATGTAACCAAATTATATATCTTTTTGTGATGGCAATTTCTTTTTTATACCTTATAGGCTACCAATCGTTTTATAGAATGAATTTGTACGTTATCAAGATGAAAGGCTGTGACCACAATCCACTACCAATTTATTTGCATTTGTATAAACTATAACACCAAATACTAATTATTAAAAATTGCTATGTGCTAGTATAATACAACAATTTCTAATCTTTCGTTTTTTTTCTTTATTTGCAGATACCGTGCCTAATTAGTAAAAAGTGAACCAGTGTTGTGTTTTCTGTGCCTCGAAATATTTTATGTTAAAAATTAGTAATTTATTTGACTTGTGATGATGCGAGATTTCGATAACATCGAGGAAGCAGATCTTCAACCTAAAGTTGGAGGGATTCCCCCATCCATTAATGGGGCTGCTGGTAAGAACAATATTCTTTGTGTTTTCCATTATTGAAATATGATACCAAAAGAGAGGGAGAATCTCAACTTACCATAATGAAAAGTATACCCTGTGTTGGATGTTATCAGTAGTAATGTGATAGATTTTAGATGGGATGAACACCAGCAGATGGTTTCCTATTCATTGTGGTTTATATAATACGTTATCTTCTTATCCATTGACTTTCATATTCTTATGGCAACGTCACTGTTAAAAAAAGTCGTTATTTTCCAATTTTGTGTCAAACCATTATTTTTATTAATTGTAAAAAAATTCTAGCCGTACAATGTGACATGTGAGTATACTTATAGTCTAAATAAGATTTTTTTAATTAAGACCAAAGTAAAAAGTTATAACGAAATGAGAAGTAGCAATAGTGATGATAAATATGTAGGACTAAATGAAATAAGAATATTCATGTATGCAAACTGTAAAAATTCCATGTATTCAGAAATGAATGATATCACTCTGTAAAGGAGGAAAATAAATACTGCCAACGATAACAGCTAAAAGAGGAAACACGTTCTCGTAAATTTTGCTAAGTAAATTGCTAATTTAACAATGTGACAGAAAACTTCACGAAGTAGGGTCATGACACAATAGTTCCTGTTAGAACGTGAGAATGAAAAACTCTTCTTAACGGAGATGCATTATCTAAATATACAATTCATTATTTTAAGGATTGCTGCTAAAATAAACGGGGGCGTTAACACTGTTTGAAATGTTATATTGTTTATACTGCTGGTGAATAGAGTTATATAAATATTATTAGCCGCACCTTAATTACAGTTTTGTTTGAAATCAGTGGTTTAGAACATGCTAATTCCTTAAGTAGGTTACGCAATGATGGTATATATTATCTATTTCTACATATGGTGTCATCTTGAACATAATTTCCAAGGACAGGACTACCTTGGATTTTAGGCCTAAAGGAGAATTTATTGCGTTACGGTAGATGATCTAATTCATTTATTTTAAAACCTAATAACAATGTTATTATATGCTAATATATACTCCTTAGTTCCTTGTGTTTTTTTATCAAAGTAATTTATTACATGAAAAAAATTGATGCTTTCAGAACAACGTTTGAAAATGAGAATTTTTCATTTTTGGCTTTTGTGCCGAAGGATCGAAGAACGATTTTTGAAGCACGAATTAATTATCCCACTTTACGCCAAATATATTTTGGAATACCGTATCTCAGTTGAAGTTAGATCAATATTATTCAGTACCGGTATAGTTTTAAGTTTTGAATATTAAAAAAAATTTAAATCCAGAATTGTGCGATTGTATAGGAAGCAGGTAAAATACATTTTCACAACCAAACTAATTCTTCTGCTGTTTGTGTGACGCTTCTTTAAGATTCATCTGGTACCGGTAGTTTCCGTGTTTTCTTTGGATACCCTTCGCTTTGACTGTTTGTTTTAAATTATTACTTGCAATTCTAAAACTAATAGTACATTTAAACGAAAATAAATTAATTTACAGATGTCTCTTTCAAGTTTCAAGGAACTTTTGTACACGAACTGCAGTTTCTCCTTTTTTTTCTGATACCTTATTTTGAAGGTCACATAAATCTTCATCGTAGAAAATAAACAAGGTGTGAGTTATAATTATATGCACAGGTTCATCTTAATGAGATACTATTATACAGCAGTGGAAGTCCGCCTCATCAAATATGTTACTAACTTACGTAAGAGACGATCATGCCATGGTTCCTAATTTCTTCATAGGAAAGTCACGCCAATTATATTGGTCTATTTTTATTGCTTTTAAGTACATTAATCGAATTGCTGTTCTCGCTTTTTTTCCAAACTTTTCTTCCATTTATTTGATTGGTCTTATTATCTATGAAGAACTAAGAGGCTTTAGTTGAGCGTGACGTTGAAACATTACTTGATGGAAGGTGCGACTACACTATTTGAAGATTGGTACGGACGAGGAAATGGGAAATTATTTGAATAGTAATTTATGGGAGGACGAAAGAAAAAAAATTATTGGTAGGATGAAGTTCTCTTCTTTTCTTCGTCGATAGATAGACTTACTAAAGAGAGTGTTTTCGTTGAAAGAAAGTGACAACACTCATTAACGCTGAAAGGAGTTACAGTAGTATTGGTTCCACTTTGTTCTCAAAAAACCACAAGAGCTAATGGCCTAATCTGTCAAGCTCTTTTCGCTGGCTATAGGTTCATTGAGGTTCTTCTTACTTTTTGTAGTTTCTTACCATTTTCGATCTTCGGTAATTCATTTTCAATGACGTTAGTTACGAATTAATGAGAGGATGTGACCACAAGTTGGGTTAATTCTGACATTTTGCTCACCACCAATTTTGCTTACCAACCTCACCACCACTCAGCATTGCAATGCTTAATTTAACTGATTTTGAAAACTAGTTTAACTTAAATAGTCTCTCGTATCCTTGCCAATAAAGAATATTGGTACGTATGGATTGATAAGCCTCAAAATTAATTTTCAGTTCAGGTTCACCTCACATTGTCAGTATAATATACAATGCTGCAATTTTCATTGGAATTCAGTTGATACAATTTATAGCAATTATATGGGTCCAGAAATTAACTATGAAAATCTTAAAAGTTAAGTAACGAGGAAGATATATAATTATCTTGAAATTTTGCTTTAATTCAAACTTCACTTTCATTTACAGTATAATATAATATACCAATAAATAAAGGCATGAGGGGAAATTACTTCAAAAAAAGGTTATTTGAAAATACGGGTATTTTCATTTTTTTTTTCAATCTTATTACCAGTCTACTGTCAGTAATTTTATTACATTTATTACGGTCTACATTACAATAATTATAATTTGTAAATGCATGAACAATGAAACAATGAGTATTATATTATTTTGAAGTAATTGTAATAATATGATTCAATGAGAAAAATGAAGCAGTTGATTTTAATTTTATGTGCCTAGGTTAACTAAAATAATAATATTCATGAACAAGATATATATACATTGAACTTTTGTAAAGATATAGGCCTACTATTGATTTTCTGCTAAATTATAATAATACATTCATAAAAAGAAGAAATCTGAGAGAAGGGCAACCACAAACAATTACATTATATTACTGGCAAATAAATGAGGTAGGACTATCGGAGGAAAAAAATACTCCCATTTTTGTTGATTCACTCTATTAATAGTTTGGAATAAACGATCGAATAGGAGTTTGGGAAGAAGCCAATTAAACATATTACGTTTATTAACTTTTTCTTCTTTTATTATAAAGCACTTATGCAACACTAACACTATATCGAAGTAATTTGTAAAGTACGTTATACCGGTAATTATATAATTAAAACACTACATTTTTTTTCATTTAGTGCAATGTAATACTTTATAATATAATATTCTCCCAATATACAAAGGTGGAACCTCTCTCTGGTTGCTTCTAGTATCATTTTCCCTGTTTCGATCGTAAATCGAGATAGAAAACAAATGAGTCACATTTGTTCAATACACAACCACTCAATGTAATGTGATTACTTGAAACTGATCGCTGTGATTACTTCTAATTACAATTGATCTTACTCTCAATAGTTACTACACTATATATATAATTCGTGGTTTCGACTGACTGTTGCAACTGCACCCGTACCATGGTTAGAAGTTGTTTTGTAATTATCAGCTAAAATAGTGTGAACATTATTAGGCTAGTATATATACGTATAGTTTCAGACATTATGGTATCAGAAAATTGATTCAATCGATGGATGATTTTGGAAAGAAGGGTTTCTTTTGAGAAAGGGACAAAATGTGAAAAGTACAGTAACATAATTTGTTATTTATTCATTTACGAAGGATTTGTATTCTGTTATTATTACGTGCATCATTAAAACTGATCACTTCATCACTCAGTATGTATGAATGTACTTTGTGGTAATACTGAATTGCATAATGTTATTTTTCATAGTTTCTCATTTTTATCAGGTTTGTTTTTATTTGAAACTAAAAATTTGAATCAGTCGATTTATCATTAGGCCTACTTAAATTTATATATTTTTATGTGCTGCAGACTATTGAGTACCTTACAGTGATGGCTAAAATAATATTTTCGTTTGTGTCACCAAGGCTGTGTTCCTGTATTTGTTATGAAATAAAAAAAAAAAAAATCTCTGGTTTTAGTAATTATATATGGAACCAGGATCAATTACTGATGAAACTCAATACAATAACTTAATGACAATCAAGAAAAATTAATGTTTCAGAGTGTGTAATGATACTGGATAAGTGGATAGGTTAATAATTATATGCAATTTTGAATTTACTTATATTGTTATAGGGTTCCGTAGTAATTGATCTATAAAGCATGAAAACAAAAAATAAACTCATCGC
This sequence comes from Campodea plusiochaeta, assembly GCA_034698565.1. Lineage (NCBI taxonomy): Eukaryota > Metazoa > Arthropoda > Diplura > Rhabdura > Campodeidae > Campodea > Campodea plusiochaeta. Next base: position 6,716 of record JAQIWE010001050.1, read on the forward strand.
AGGTTAAAATGATGAAAAGTATGAGTAGTTAAATTTTATTGGAATACCTTTATACTTTTGTTATTAATTAAAACTTTTTTCTACAGAGAACATTAAAAAATACACAGGGATGTCGCCAGAACACTTTAGCAAGAGGGGCGGAGCGGGGGCGAAATAATTTTTCAGTGGGGCAAACTTTTTTTTCTTATTGAAGAGAAATCTAATTTTTATATAAAAAAACTAATTTTAAGGCAAAATAAGACAATTATAGATAAAATATGAAACTATTATTATAGCCTAAATAATCATTAAATTGATGCTTTCTAGTTTCTACGCTTGTAACTACTCTTTTTGACCTTTGACTTTCTATTTTAGAGTAATTTTCGTGAATTTAGCATATATCAATTTTCATCAGATTAATTTCTTTTTTGATCAGGGATGGTAAACAGGGAGGGCGAAAGCTTTATCTGGTGCCCCCCCCCCCCCTCAGCGACGTCCCTGCGTTTAGTAGACGTAAAATTATACTTCACGCAATAAAAAACGTCTTACTGATATAGCCTATAAAAGAATAAACTAAACGACAAATTAAAAAAACTTTTCATATGTGTGCGATATAAAACTATTTTTTTAATGTCAGATAACATTTTATGTTTCTCCACTTGAAGGAAGAAATAGATCTATTCTTTTCTTTAAAAAAATATTTCTGTACTTCAGATAAATTAAAAAGTATGAAATGAGAAGTGTGATAATAAAGAAATACAAGTATAAAACTACCTAGAATATTGGATTTACTGATATGGAGTAAATTAACATCTATGGGTTTATTCATTGTGTGGAATAATCAATCATATTTGAAACTATTGAAAGAATCACATGCTGGAGAAATAACTACTATAGACAAGATGTTCGTTTTATAGGCTAACTATTATTAATATAAAACAATTTTGTAACTTCTGTTTTCGTTTATTAGTCATAGGGAGTAAATTGTAACAAAATTATGAAGTTAGCCGAATTAGTTCCTATATTTATCTACAGAAGAGTTCATTGAATTCTTACTTCCGCCATACGGAATGTGTTGTTGTAATTTCTCTCTTCTCTTATATATATATATTATGCACTGGAAAAGAAAATATGTCGTATAGTACTCAGATGTTCGTGCATTTTTATGACTTCCCATGATCTGTTTCATTGTTCTCCTCTGACTTTTCAATAGAAATTTTATATTTGCTCTCCCATTGTTTTTAGAAGAAAATATAATTTTCATATATAATGGTATGAGAATTTCGTGCCCTTGATTTTATGGCATTTTGTTTTTAGTAGGGCACCATGATTTCTGGCGATTCACGATTTCCTATTCCGAAAGCATACTGTTACTGTATAAAACACGATTAGATCAATTTCTTGTCTTTATACCCTTCGGCTTTTTAAATATATTTATTTCATCGCATATTCCCAATCCAACATCGTGATGTAGAATGCGTTGATAATTCATTTTTATGGGTTAAATTTTCAAAATGTTAAATAAATCCAGTAAATCCCAGATATATCGGTTTTCTTCATGTTCGAGTTGTAATATTACTTGATATCGAGGGTAAAGTTAGAACTGTGTAAACGTGATGCATTACTAAAAAAAGTTGTGTTTATTAGAGCGTAAAATTGATGTTTCAGTTATAAAGGTTTTAATATAACAAGTAAAGAAAGTTAACCTCCGTGATTACCTGGATGATGCGGCAAAGTGTTAATTTTGTACACGAGGGGTTGTACCTAGAACTTTCGCGAATATATTTGTGACTTCCTCCAGACTAAATTCGTGCGTAGAGAATTACAGAAATGTGTACAGAATGTACATTATGCAGCTATAGTTACTGTATAGTTGTGATATGTATTCCTAATGCCTATCTCTTTAAATCTTAAAGCGTTAATAATTAATTGTTGTGATCGAATAATGATCATAATTTCATAGTACAAATAATAGAAAGAAGTTAATTATGTCCAGCCGTATTCTTAAAGCCATGATTTAAATGAGCGACTGTACACGTAGTATTCGTTGAATCAAATCTGTGAAAATTGATAAGTTTTTCAAAATGATTTTATTAGATAGTTTCGTTATGGTCATCAGTTGCATTCCTAATAATCTTCATTATTAGCAAAAGTTATTGTACGCTAGTAGGCCTACATGGATCAGATAGATTCTATAATTGGGAAAGAACTTCCGTTCCTTCTATTTATCAAAATTAATGGCGAATAAAGAAAGTTTGATATTTAGAAATAATTTTAAGAGTTTATAGTATCTCTAAAGAAATTAGAGTAGCCTATGTTGTTGTTTTCTACTTTTCATAGCGCAGTTTTTGAAATTAGAAAATGTATTTCCGTCGTAAGTTACTTTCTCAACCATCCACGAATCACGATATATAAGAATAAATCAGTGAGTCTAGCATCAACGTCTTTAGAAGAAGAAAACGAATTAATGAAAAAGTAATTTTGCACCACAGCCACCACTTCAAAAATTTACGTAGGCTATTAGAGCACCTTTGAAAATTTTAAGTCTTTTCGTGACATTAAATTTATGATATCAGTACTGGGACTAAAATATAAACAACAAAATGCTAATTTGATAGTTCTTCCGACACTGAGATGTACTTTATGACTGATACGGGTTCGTAACAATTTTAACATTACCTGTATAATAATAATCAATATGAGAATATTTTCTCAATTCTCAATAATATTTTTACTCGAGCCTGCCGTGGACGATTTCAGAACAGGAGAGAGGGAAGGTAGGAAGGGGTGGGGAGTTAATTTCAAAATGAACAAAACATGAACATGGCAAGGTCTATCATTCTCTGTAAATGAAGTTAATGATTGAAGAACGTTATTTAAGTTATTTTATATGTATTGTAACGGAAATGGATAGCTTTTTTGAATTGAGGTGTGGGATCGTTGGAATGCATATCTTCCTTTGTATTTGGGAAAGAATGGTGCCACTGGAATGAATAAAATTGCTTTCAAGGTCATGTGACATACACAACCGGTTACTACGTTGTTCTGCTTCACTCAACAGGCCTATTTGCAGGTTTGGACTTTGAATAATTAGTTCCCATTCATGATTTTGCATTTACACTAGCTTCAATTAGAATGTCAGGAATTGCATTTTTCTGTCTTTTCATCACATTTTTCATGACTTTTGGCAAACCTTTAATTAGTGGAAAAGTTCAAATTCGTAAATGAAGGAATGCTTCCTTGTTACTTATCTTTTTCTGGATAATTTCAATTAATGAATATAATACTTATTTGAAGTTTTGTGTACTGCAGTTCATCAATTAGTACTAACCATTGATGACTTGAAATGTATCACGTGTCAGAAATAAATACAGACTTGCTGAGAAACTAAAACATGACAACATTTAGATCTTGTGGATTTCTTTTTCGAACAACATGAAATAACCTTACTATAAAAATCCTCCTGTAACTTTCTAGTCTGGAAAGCCAAAACCTACAAAATGACACCAGATGTAAGCAAAGAATGATCTAACGTAGTAGGTAAAGAAATTTGCATCCACAGTTACTCCCTACGTAATTTCACTTTCTTTATTCCCATTATATAAATTTTGAGAAAACAAAAAGAAAGAAAAAAGATTTCAAGAATCATTTCAACATACATTACTGTAACGTGCTGAATATTTCGTAAAAACTGTAATTTCGTTGAAAATTGAGGTGTATCACTCTAAAATTATTTCCCGAGTCAACAATTTTGACTTGTCTTCTTCACAGGCTGATGCATTCGTGTCATTATTGTCGTAGAAGCACTCGAAAGAAGAAAGCGGAGTTATGCTCTGCTGTGTTTTATTTCATTTATAACACAATAATAATTTATAAAGAGTACTACCTCGGTAGCACTACTGACTTTGCTTGTGTTTCCACTTTTGAATTTAGCATAATTTATGCTTTAGGATATAAAAATCATTAAAAAGTATCTGGAACATAGAAAACAACCATGTACTGTATAAATAGAACGATCCGACTTTTTCACAAAATAGAACTTTCCGACTTTTTTTTCATCTGATCTAGAAACATCGCATTCACTCTGAATTGTAGCTAGAATAATATTCCTATTAATCTCAAAAGTATAAGTTATCACCTCCAAAGAAGTCATTCAAAAATTTTAACGATGTTGAACATTATCCTCATCCCACACTCGCAGTGTTGTTGCCGAAAAAGTGAGAACACTCAAAGCTAATACTTCGTTAAGACAAACTGTTCTTGAAACTGTGGAATAATGTAAACTCAAATCTAAAAAGTTTTCTCTTACCACTGTTTTAAAAAAGTCTTCAGTAACATCAGTCATCAACTCTGGATGCGTCAGCAGTCAACTGAATCAATCCCATTCTATTCACAACTACTTTACGTTTTTTCAACGATAATATCATCTTTTATTGCTTCTTGCAGTTGTTTTTGTGTTAGTTGTTTTAAACTTCTATTAATTTTAATTTTCAATAACTTTCTTCTACTTATTTTTACTTAATTTTTTACCAATTTATATTAATTGTATATATAATAAATCCGCAATTTTCTTATCTTATTTTTAATTTATTACTTTCATTTTTATTTTGTTGTCTGTATTGTATTTTCTCACCAATATTCTCTACTGTAATTTGTAAACTGGCGCTAACTATAGTAGTGCTGTGCACTATTAGTCAGTTACAATTGTATCAAAAATCATCTATTTAAAGAAGAAAATAAATTATTATTATATAAAAAAATCTTGATTAAATGAAAAATACTTACCAAATATTTTTCTTTTAAAACAGTTTTAACTGTCTTGTAACATTTTTGTAAGTTAAGAATATAATGAGTGCCATACCACAAACATAAGACATATCAGCCAGTACATTACTATACATGATTATCAAATGGATTCAATAAATCTTTCTTTTTTGTATTCCCTGGAACGTGATGTTGCGTTTCGTTCGTCTGTACTCCAAGGACATGGAGGTCGTGTAAATAATTGGCGTACATGAACAAAATTTATTTGCATCAGAGACAGTTAGAGGACATGATTTCCTTCTTTTGCCCTTTGTGTTCTTCGGTAGATATTTCATTTCATTACATTATTTTTCTTATTGTATATAAAATGACGTTTGTCCAAGTCGGGTACAAATCTCATGTATCATAATGACGTGGCTTCTAGCACTGAATATGGTCACCGAGGAAGAACATATAAGGTAGGCTACTGAGATTCTCTTTAAGGTCTATTAATCTCAAATAAAAACTATGAAAACCTGTTAGAATTGTACTATTTTTATAATCAATTACAGTGTGTTGATGTTCGTCTATATACTTGTACTACAATGTTACATCTCACACAAGTCACAAACAGGCAAGTTCATAGATTCATATATTTCATATATTTACGAATCATAATCGTAAATATTAGACCACAATCAAGCGTGTCAGTACTCAGTACTGATAATATTACTGAGATTAAGAATTCGGGTGTAGAAATTTAACTGTATTCCACATCATAAGACAACGTCTATTGTACATAAAAATTGACCAAAGATGACCAACCAAGATTTGATGCTTTGAAAAATTGCTCAATTTAAACGAGCATTTTTAAACTCAGAATAACTCAAATCCTCATTGCTATATATATTACTCGGCTTTGGGCCTTTGGAATATTTTTTACATCTATGACACGTTAATACAGTTATTATATATATATAACTTTTTTTCATATGCTTTAAAAGTTTAAATATAATAATATTCTTCACTGTATGCCTAATCTATTGCCAATTGATTAGTCATGTGCAAATGTAACTAACACATCCCTAAATGTTTTTTTAATTATGCCTTTTGTATTTCTCCGAATTCAATGAAAGAATTTGAGGAAGCAATTGACAATGCACTGAACAGTTATTTTTTCGCATGGACAATTTTTGAAACAAGAATTCCGAACTCTCCGTTGATTTAATTGAAATGTTGGGATCTGTGGTGCAGAAATGTCTTGTCGTTGAATCCTATGTATTAACAATTTATTATTATTATTCATAAAACCTCGTCCCATGTTATAGAGCAACGATATCTCATAAAGAAATGGAAAAGAAGCTTTCTAATTAACATTCTTATTTTAAAATCATAACTTAGACTATATCGAATAGGTATTTGTTTGTGAATGTAATTTATCTTCGTGATTCATTTTTCGAAATAATTCTCACTAAAGAAAAAGTTAGAGTTCAAAAGTTATTGTTTTGTAAAATAAGTAAAATATAATAAGTAGGCTGCATACTTTAGTGAAAAATAGGTTAAATTTTTTATCATTTTTTTTAAATAAACGAATAAGTGCCAGACAGGTCAGTCCACGTAAAATAGGGTATATCTCTACACTCTACAGGAATCATATTGTTTATTTCCTAGAATTTCAAGTACCAACTGGTAGTCGATAATTCTTTCTGCAAACTATAATGTAGACCATCTTTTCAAATGATAGTAATTTGAAAGAAGGTACTGTTGAACAGCAAATCATTTCCAGTGTCTTCTTCGTAGCGTAACAAAACGGACTCTTGAGTGGACAGTCACGACAATTTAAGATGAAAAAGATTTTAAAAAGTTGCTAGTCGAGGTAGTTCTTTAAACCTTGAAAGGGTCAAGTTTATCCAGAATGCTTCCTAGATAAAAAGATAAGGAAAAGGATGTTATATAAGTGAAGAAATTAATCACACTATTAACCTGTTTCTGAATGACAGAAGAAAAGGAGGCCCGTAGAATCTATTGCAGTGCTTGCGAATGACAGAATTGATTCCCATTTTCCGCCTTGGTGAGCCTTGCTGAACGAGAAAGAAATTATTTCCTTGACTAAAGTGTAATTAGAAGGACCAACTTTCGGAGCCGGTTATCTTGCTTCGGAATTTAGTACAAAAGTAGCAGGATTTACTATTCGTTTTTATAGTGAAACTATTTCATTAGCACAGCTTGATGGGTTTAACTCGGCGCCGAAAAAGTTGTCTTTAATTAAAGAGGTTTGATAGAAAATTAAATGATGGATCATTTCGAAATAACTTGCGTGGAGTGAATTTAATAAAATATTGGTTGTCTGTTATTTCGGTGGCAGTTATAAATTCTTAATAAATCTACCTATTACTTTATTGATTGTTGATCTTTATTTCTTAAATCGGGTAGAGGAGTAACTTGTAATAATCTAAGTAATTATCAAAACTTCCAAGTTTTTATTTTTGTCATCCTATATTGATGTTACATTATGTCTACATGCATAAAGGAAACAAATAATAATAATAATGAAATTGATGAAAATATTTATTTGCTCTCAATCAACATCCTGGCAGTGAAAATATGTGGGAATTCCTTTCACAAACATTTCCATTTTCTTGTATTATGACTTTCGTGATTTATAAATATTGACGAAAGAAAGGCAATGTGTATAAATAAACATCTCACTTATTCTGATGAGCGATGTCTTCAGGATCCGTCAAGAATCGAAACATGTTTCTTTTATAGCAAACAAAATTTATAGTCTATATTTGTTATCTGCAAATCAATATTCTTGTCGAAGTCTGAAGTTGTAATTAATATGACGGATGAGAACAAAAATTTCGCAATTTTAATTACAATATTTTTGATTGATTTTTAAAAAAAATCAGTTTAGTGTTTGGCTACTTACTTTTTAAGTTTTTAGGAATCACATTTTGACAAAGTTAACGAATCAGTGGAATCACAGTTACGAATCTTATTGTAATCGACCAAGGAAAGTATTAATGTCATCTTAAAAGGACACATAGAGTCATAGACATAATTTATAAACATCAGCTTACATTAAGAAAAATGTATTCCGGCAATAAAATTAAACACCATTCTCAATCCTATTATGAATTTTTACTTGTTCAAATTTGTGCACGTAAATAATTACAGCCACAGCAAAGGAGCAGGATAAGCGTCATTATTCACTTTGGTCCATAGAAAATCCGATTAGTGAATGTGAATGATGTATGTTTTCTTTAACAAGGGGATTTAGCAGTACAAACTCTTTTTCCAGTGACACAGGAGTGTCCCTAACATAATTTTATCTCTTGCTTCTTTAGCGTGCATCTTTTCCATTGATTACTGCACTAGGGGAAAGCGTATGACAACATCAGGCTTCTCAACAAATATTTATTCGTCAAATTGGACATATGTTCAACGAGACTGTGTATATTAGTTTCGATTGAAATGGTGGAAAAAGTTTGTGTTCGAAATCGTATGATACAAATAGCGTTTACAGAAATAATTTACACGACGAAACAAGTTTATTTAATATTAGAAAGTTATTACAAAATTTCTCCACTTCTCCATGAATATATTGTTTATCTTTACATATTTATGTTGTACTCTTTAGTGTAGGCTTGTCTATATGAGGATGTAATGTACATACTACTAGACACTACCATTTCATCAGTTGCTATCTCCAAAGCGTTAATTTTGATCCATATATATTTTAACCACAACAAATGTAAGATAATGTCATAATGGATCAAGCGGTAACAACTCCGAGATCTTAGTAGTTTATTTTTTGCTTGAATTTTTCTATTTTCAAGGTTTATTCGCAAATTTGAAATATACGATGATGCTGAGATCATCAACAATTATTATGAGACACTGAAATACTAGGCCTAGATGAAATAAGAAAACAAAACTATCTTTTACTTTCTCGTATCATAATTATATAAACATACAAAAATCTGGTAATTATCAGGCTCTTTAAAAATGAGCAATATTTAAATGGCCGGTCTATAAAAGACATAATTGCCTTTGAAGTTGTGTAAAAAGTTTGAGGTTATCACGAAGTACTTTGGAGGCATAGTCACATAGTTGACTTCTCCCATGGATGATCTCTTGAATTTGAAAGTGTGGGTTTGTTGGGTGAGATAGGAGGCTTCAGAGAGAGAGAGGGACGGGCGGTGGGTAGAAAGTTGGGAACGGCAGTACCACTTTGTCACAACAGTTGAATACAAAATTTATGCATGGACGCATTAGCAACACTCAAAAAGACTCTGCAAAACTACCCTTCCGCCAGTGAGTCCTTCATAAATGTGTTCTCCACACGTGCTTTCAACATCTGTTGGATGTTAAATAGTGAAATAAGTTTCACATGGGGGTACATTTTACTTTTGACTTCAATTCACTTTTTTTATATATCATGTATTCTTGTCACGGAATGCTAACAATGAAGTGCCCCCTTCAAAATTAGTTAGACGGTTTGGGGTTCAAAAGAAAAATTCGAGCGTTGAATTGAAAGGAATTTACAATATAATCAATGGCATGGATTTTTATTCCACTATTATACGGACAATATTCAGTATTGGAATTTCTGAGATTAATCTGCATTCTGGAATGGTATTTTAGTTTCTGAAAATGCTGGAGGAATTTTTCATGCAGTAAATAATATTACCATGGGTATTATTTTGATTGAACACAGCCTAAATTCTTTTGCATTCCATAGCTTCTAAAATCTAAATCTTTAATTATCTCACATTATTTTTTTATACTTTTTTGAATCGTATAAGCTGCATTAGTGGGGTTATAGCAATTCATTGTACATTGTTTTGTAGTTTATAGATGAGGCACGAAATGGAGTTACAATATAAACTCTTCTTTTCACTTTATCCCCATTTCCATTGGTTTCCAAATGAAAACGTTGCGTACAGTAAACACATAAAAAAGTTGATGCAGGTGGAGTTTATATATTTCTCTGAAGCATAAGATGCTATTATGATACAAGTATCTGATTATATTGTGCTTACTGAGCATGGACATTACGTGACCGAAAGAAAATGCAAGAGAGAGACTTTTCTTTTAACTTTTCAAAATATATAATGTCTCAAATATATCCTCTGTGTTTTCGGAAAGAAAAATAGCCGTCTCCACCGATCGATATTATATTTTCTTTTTATCTCAAAGACAGTTTTTCTGCTGGTTTAGTAAACTGAAATAGTAAATAAAGGGAAATGTGGGAAAGAGTTAAAATTGGCTGTTGCTTGGTTTGGTTTTATAAATGTATTTTATTTCTATTCACTCGATTTAATTACTCTGTAAATAAGAAAAGTTTTCCGTGTTGTGAAGAAAGTTTTGAATGAGGGTAAATTTTGTTTTTAGATTGCTACATTTTTTTATCTGAATTAGTTGTTGTAAGTAAATGCACTATTGCTATTCATTAGAACCTGCTATAAATGAAATTGGGGTTAAACCTTTATTGGTTGTGTGACCAACAAAATATATACTGTATTTCCTTATAATATTTGGAGAGAAATATGTTACCAAACACAAATATGACTTGTGATATAGGCTATGATGATCTTGTGAAAAACTCGAATGATGCAGCAGTTGAATATTTTTATTGTTATTCCTTGAAGAAAATTAGTGTTATTACAGATTACGATCAAGCACATCGCTGCATTGGCTAGAATAATTCTTGTCAGAAACCATAATGAATTTCTTATACACTCATACCAATCCTGTATGAAGTTTAGAGCACTTACAGAACACCTATTGTGACAGACGTTTTACTGATGTGGATAAAAGATGACATCCTGAAATTAGAGTGTTTGAATTATTCAAACTTCTGTATAGGAGGAGCTATTCCTCAGGAGTCCAAATTTTCACTTAATAAATTAAAGCTACTCTCTTCCAGAATATAGTAAAACACGAGTAGGCCTATTGAGATTTGAGAAGAGAGAGTGGAGAACAGGAAGAAAGAGTTGTTGTGGTGTTTACTTACAAGGTAGTAACATATCACAGATTACTTGCAGCTAAATTGACTTTTCTGATATTATAACATAATATTAGTCTTCTTGATATAAATAACTCATATT
>JAQIWE010001051.1:0-17543 GCA_034698565.1 Campodea plusiochaeta
TACTTTATTACAAATCACATGTACAGGAATTTGTTTTAAATTTAATTGACTTTCAAGTCTGTATATCATTATCAGTATATCTTCATCCATTGAAATAATACGTAAATAAACATATAATAAAAATTAATGCATTTGTCGTGTCACATCAGTCACAAACGGCTTGTTGTGTAAGTCACAAGCAATTCCGATTTAAAAAAAAATAACCTGATCACTATATTTTCACAACTCTGCTTGAATTTTTTTTGTTTAACCTTACTTAACACAGTGTTAAAACTATTTGAGTTCAAAACTTCCTGAACAATCAGATTTTTTGAAATTAAAACAAAATTGAAATTTTCGATGGCTTTTTAGTCGTGTAATAAAGTCACACTGATTTGAAAAATTAACCCTGTCAATGAGATTAGCACAATCAAGACAAAAAAGGAACTGTGGCAATCCGCAAGTACCAGCTACAGATTAAGTGTAAAAATATGCAAGTTTAGCTCAATAGAGCTGGAAATAAAATAATATTTCTTAAAAGATGTTTCAGATTGTTGTGTAAGTCACACGTGGAATTAGCATTTTGCATCAATTCAAATATTCTTACGATTTTGTTGAACTCTTTTTCACAACTGAAGTTGTGACCTCTCGGAAAAGTTTCTTTTATATAGAATAGTTGTCCGACATTGAAGTGGACTTTTAACATTCCTTTATAACTTCTTGTTTTCACATTAATATACGCGTAGTTATAACCTATTTATTCACATTTAGTTACAGCTTATAATAATAATAATTTTACTCCAGTAAGTAAAATAAATTGTAAAAAACGTTTCATAGTTAGCTAAAATTCTTTCCGCAAAGAGGAGTACTTACGACCTTACTGTACCAAGTTAGGCAGAAACACATAATAAGAACAGTTGACAGCATTTTCAATAATTTGCATTATGCGTTACTGCCCAGCAATACATCAGAATATCTCTGAAATGGTAGTATATTCGATATTTTCCTGTTTTCACAAACTTCAAGTTTTCTGGCATCATATTAGCAGCTATAAAAGTACCCTTCAATACTTTGGAAAATGCTATAGTGCTTTATACATGTACCTTCCGGGATAATATTCAACCAATTACTGTTTGATTTCATCTTCATGTTAATAAAATTTAATCTAAATAAAATAAATTCTCTTTTCAAACACTAAACAGTAACTATATCAAGAAACACAGTTATACATCGCCTTCTGATAGTATGTAGACATTTTGAATATTCAGTAAGTTGACATTATTTTTCCCTACACTAAAAATTCCTTTGTACATAAGAAATAATCACCACTATGTTTAAAATCATATTCTACTTCGATGAAAATAAAAATAATAAAAAGTATGTCAGATTTCAACTTCTTTAATTAAATGAGAAATGACTCAATAGCTTTCATCCAAGTAATTCACAATATAGCGTTAATAGGATGGAATGTAGTAAATAGGAATTCTGTGCTAACTCATATAGGAGCGTGTATATAAAGTATTATAATACTTCTGCGATGCAAAGAGACAGAATTCAAGGAATGCTGGAAGGAAACAAGAATTCCAAATATTTCACTTCAAATTACACACCATAACTGAAAAATCAATTTGTTCAAGTCAGGTTTACCGTACACCCTGGCAGTGATATGAACAGATTGATATAGGAAGCTAGACATAAAATCTTGGACTCAACTTTATAATTATAAAACACGTCTGCAATTTGCTGTTATATGAATTATGAAATATGAAACAATAGTTTATTAAAAAAATTCTCATCGTGCTAAAAATGATTAAAATGTAAAAAAAAAAAAAAAAAAAAAATTCGGCTCTCGAGAAATCGAGATTGATCCTATATTTGACCATATTGCTCCGTCACGTCAAAAAATCCTAAAAACCGCCTTTGGCATTGGGTTTCACCCGGATTCACCACTAACCGCTTATGTGAATATAGGCCTACGTCTGTGGTACTCTGTCAAAATTAATTAGCCAATAATGTACTCATCACACAGAGGGTATATGTATGCCTTGCCCCGTCAAAGGCATATGTTCTTTCTTTCTGCAGTTCTAATGAAGTTTCATGTAAAGTTATTTTTACTTTTACTATATTAATTTAAACGCTACTTACAGTGCAAAATAATTAGGTATCTACGTCTAAAAAATAAAACACAAATACAACACAAGCTCTCTGCAAATAAACGAACATTTAACTTTCCTGATGCATTATTACTTCTCATATCATATATGAAAGAACAGTGTAAACATTACAAGTATGAATGAGATATTGTAATGAATGATATGACGTACGTAGGCGAGAATTGAACAAGTTATAACGAAGCATATCATACAGTATGTGTTTGCTTTTATATGCAATGTAACATTACAGCGTGTAAACAGTAGAATAGAACAAGACCTAAAGATAAGGGGAATTGATTTTTAAGTGTTTATTATGTTAAGAAAGAGGCGTATATTAATGTAGGCCTAAATGATACGTTAAAGAAAAATATAACTGATGTGCTAGCAAATGTCTCAATTTGATTATAAAACATTATCGTGGTTATTATAAAAATTCTGTAAGCAAATATCGTTACAAACAACACACATCTTATTCGGTTGTTTGCAGTTTCTTTAGAAATAGTAAAATTCTTATATTAATATACGTCTTCCTATATAGGGGCCACAGGCAAATTATTGAAATATGCAGTAACTGCATCATTATGGCATGTTTTGCAAACTTTACATATTCGGAAAGTTCTGAAATGTCACCTGTGCATATTGTTGTAATAACAATATTTTTGGAATAATAATCGATCATGAGTACTAATAATGATATGTTTTACTGAAATTAATAGTTCATTTTAACTCGTCAATTCACAAAATAAAATTTTCCATTTTTTACTGGTCAAATAATCCACAGTACAATTAGGTGTGATGACTTCATGACTTGATTATCCCCATATATGTAGACTTCAGTTTCTGAAAGTATTTCCTCATTTACACTAAGAAGTTATGAAGGTAATGTGAAAAAATATTATAAATTTGTAACAACAAAAAATAAAAGAGAAAAATGAGTAAAGTTGACTTTCAAACTTATGTGTCAATAAGTAAATCTCCTTTTGTCATTTCTAAGATTTTGACATACCGTACATAGACGTTCTGAATCATAAGTATGAGAATGTCATCCATGACAACAAAATCGGGCAGATTAACCTAAACACCTAAAATAGTGACAGCATCCATAATCCCTCAGAGCATTATTGATCATAACACTGCATATTTTAACTTCCAGTCGGTTGACCCTGCAATATATTTCATTTAAATGCCAATCTATAATAAGCCAATCTCATTTATATGTGAACAAACTCATCTAAATTTTATATAACCATCCATGCTGTGAAATGACCCATAGGTGTTAATTAGAATAAATAATGTAATTATGAGCATATTGCAAGGTAATATTTGCGTTCATTTTATCATGACAACGCTTGTTTGCAACAATATAAACACCAGAATTTAATTATGCATTTATTGGAGGTTTTCCAGTAAACAATCAAATTACTGTGAACTACTGGACCATGTGGGTACTATAAAATGGTGAGGGTATGCTTATTTTTATTTTTTGAAGTTTTAATTTGCATTGAAGAAAAATAAATTCAAAGGTTGTAAAGGGGCCTTTTTCATCATGTACTGAATTACAAAGACATTGTTTACATTGTTGAACAATGCCAGTGAATGCAATAACAAGGAAACTGTAGACAATGGAAAGAATAATTATTGACTGAACAAATTCGATGACGCTATATATAAATGGATTCTTTTTTTTATTTTCAGGGATGAATAAAGTTATCGTTCAGAAGTGGTGAGATATTTTCAAAGTTATTGCTTCAACGTACAGAAGATCAGCACCACTGAAATTCAGAATCACATGCTCTAAATATATAAAAGGAATATTCGAAAATCCCGTACAATGTCTCCGCCGACACAATGAAAAAAAAACTGTAGAAGAAACCCCTGATCTGACATTTGCCGAAAAATAATGTGCTGTGAAGAAGGGATTTATGGTCTTTCAGTTTCATAAACATTTAATTTCAAAAACTTCTTAATATTACAGTTTTTACATGCCTCTATAATATTCAGCATTACTTTAATAAACGTCGATTTTCAGAGTAAAATTAATGTTGTAATGCTTTCCATCATTATTTCCTTTGGATTTAATAGAAATATCGAATATTACATTTTGGAAAATAATTTCTTCGGCATCGGCATTTATTTTAACTGTAAACTATACAACTATATTTTTAATTTGAGATTCTTCTTATTTGTATATGCAGACTCTCCTATTCTGTGCAACTTTCAGAACATTACGGGGGAGAGCCAGCTGGAAACTCATTTTTGGCAAACTGTGCTTTTCTTAAATAACGTTGAAACTTTTTTTAGCTCTGCATTATGGAATTACTTTTGAAAGACTCGGGAATCGAACTGAAAATCTTCATGACTATATATATTGGTAATCCTAAAGTAAACTTTCGAGTAATAAAGCACACAATATGACATAAAACATAGTAATACTTCATGATATACAAAAAATATAAAAATTGCCTTTTAATATAAACAACAAAACTCTAATAATAAGGAGAATGATACGTACTTATAAAAGGATGTATTTGAAATAAACTCACATGAAACAAAAGCAACAACGTATTCTGAATGGTGTTCCTGTAGTAAAATGACAATGATACATCTGGGAAGAGGATTTCTAAAAATATTTATAATGTTGTCTTTAAATTTATGATAATTATATTATTTTTTAACTCGTTTCATATGATAATGACATATTGCCACCATAACAATGCTGAAATGTTATTATGTTTCAAAACATATTGGGTGCTTTATTACTCCAAGACTAAATTTATTACCATTCAACCATTATTACTTTATATAAAAAAGGCTCCTAATTCATCAACATTCTAAAATGTAAGATAAAAAAATCTGCCATCAAAATAATTTTATCAAATTCCTCTAGATCCTCCAGAAACAAACAACTGGTCGAACTGCAGGAAACTTTATTAAATGATATTTTCTCTATCATTCTATAGCATGAAAGTGTATTTGGCGCATCCTGTTTCTTTTGTCCTCATTTTCCGTTCGGTGGACCCAATTCCTTCCCCTTTAACCTTGACTCTTCCGTCTCTTTCAGACCTATAGGAACTCTTGGCAGATTCCCAAATGCAGGAGGAAACGAAAAACACTTTACTTCTGTTGGTCACTAAGGAAGCTACGTGCCAAGTCACAAATTGGAATGGACGCTTTGTCTTAAACACTTTTTCGCATTCCAAAAAAATATGACTCTCTTCAATGGAAAGAGGGAATTTGTCGACGGCCTGAAATCTGTGGGATGACTTATTTAAGGTAGTCGGTAATAAATTAAGATCAGAAGACTTCGTCCAATCATTCGAAATTTTCACTGTCATAGTGTCATTTCATTTTTAACTATTTCAAATAATCTTATACTGGCGGAAGCATGAGTACAAGGTAATTATTTTTGGATATATTGCTGTGATTTATTTCTTCGATATTTTTTTTCACTCACATCTTTATTCAATATGCAACCCAAACAAAGTCTATATGCCCTGTTTTCAATCTCAGCATCAAAAGCCCTGCTGCTGTCAACGTGTATTCCTAAGGAGTGTTTTTGATTTCCGTCAACACGTTTCTGTCGTCTGCATGTCAATAAACCTCTCCAATCATCCATGTGACGTCAGACCTGAGGAGGAAGGGGGAGATAACATATCATTGGAGGTCGTTAACCCCCGGTACTTCTTTGTGATGGAACAAGAAGACGAATTTTGATAAACGTTCTCCATAGAATGAAGTTTTGGACAAAGAAGTTCGACTTGAAAGAGATCAGACAGGCAGACAGGAAATAGCTCCATGTTCCATTGTGAGAGTTCTGACATCAAAACTGTATACAACCAACCCGTCTAAGTGCTGTGTTTACAGTAAAGCTATATCAAAACAGATGAAGCATTACAGTTTGTTTTAGTGCATTATGAATCTCTACAACTTGTACCATTATTTCACTGTCCTAGTTACTCTCTATTGGCTTCCGTTCAGAAGTCAGCAGATCTGGTGGAAAGGATCTGCATATTCATACAATGACAAGTTGTGTGTGAGAGCATCATGTCTAAGCTTATAACCTATGTGACGAATACGAAATATTTCAAAAATTATGTAGATTAAAAATAAATAGATGGATAGACCTGTACAATCAAATCAGGAAGCACCAAGATACAGAGCACGATACCTATGTTAACTGGCAATAAACCCGCTTCCATTTTAATAAAATAATACTTTAAACGACGGAACGAAACAGTATCTCCATGATCCATTGTTAAAATTTAGAATCTAATTTATTAACTTCAGTTCTGCACTTTCAATTTATGAAAACGCAATAGTAGGTCGTTTATTGTTAAATTTCCTCGCTTATAATGTTGTAGTGTTTTCCAATTTTCTATTGTGTTACCCGACTGCATATAATCTTATGAATATGAAGGTACTGTAGTAAGTATAAGCCTACAGTAGTATATAAAGTACACGAACATCAAATGCAACTCTTCTCATTCATCTTATAAAATCGATTCTACTGCTATTGAGTTTATGCAGATCTCCATTCATCTTCAACTGCTGTCACCACAATATCCTATCATCATTTTTCTTTCTCTTTCTTTAACAGAATACTTCTGCACAAGAGTAATATCGGAAATCTACTTCACATTTACAAGACACGTATGTGTTATTGCAATAATGTATAAGCGTTATAATGATGTAGAATATACTGACTGAACCTAAAAATATGGAGTACATTGTTTTTCAGTATAATATCATTTTACTTGATTTACGCATATTGTTGCTGACTTCTACAAAATCATTAGAACATCTTATAGTCCTGTTCTACACATCAGTATACAACCATTGGTAAAGCAGTATTCTATATACTGTTACAAAACTCGATTGAGAATTAAAGTAACATGTTATTTTCGACCTTGACTTGATACGTTTTGAAGATGACCTTTATACAGTAGTATTTACTCTCTTGTAAAATTTAGTCACGATTTTTTAGTCCTTTCCACAAAAAAACTGTGTATTTCTGATGAAATGTGATCTGAATGCTTAAAAGGGCTACATGAAAATATTTAAAAGCTTCGTCTACTTGAAGCAAAATATCTTGTATTGCAAAATGTAAATAATATTTAAAAGTAAAGTATTACTTTATTTAAGAAAATCAAATAAATACGAAACTTTTAAATCATTAGATAAATCATAAAAATAAAAAACCTGCGTGTAGTTAACAGCTGAATACTATATACTGATATAATAGTGCCGATAATAATATATACGCAGCATAAATATTTATCCGTTTATACTTAGAGAAAAAATATTTATAAAAATATTGCGATGTGTACTAAAAAATGGACATGAAAATTTTATTACTGTATACCGACACAGGGATCGAAGAAGCAATATATTCAAAAATACGTTTTGATGACTCTGACTTTAAAAATAGATTTAATTAGAATTTCTGCATGACTGTGATTTAGAAATAGAATGGATTAATGAGAAACTGTTCCGGTCTAGTAGTTTGAGTCAATTACAGAATACTGCTGGTGTTGTTCCATTTCTACACTTAGCTTCGTCTTAAGAAACCTTTGAGTTTATAAATTTAACATGCGATACAAATATTTCAATGATTATGAATCTATGCAATCGTATTTAGATATGTAAAAACATCCATTATTGCAAACTCATAACATTTTAAATTATATGTGCTTAATGAGTATTTGAACCATGAATGTTCTGGGTGTGTGAAGGAATCAATAAATACAGTACTTCTCTTATTAAATACGAATTTCAACATCCGTCATCCGCAACATAAGTATTGTTAAACTTTCACACTTTCATTCTTATAGTGAATTTTCCATCACACGAAAAAATTTGAAAAGCAGTTTACACGTATTATAGTTTTAAACTGCTGAATATATCCTGCACTTCTTCCCCAAAACTCCATAAGTTTTGAAACTTTTTAAAAATCTCCACCTACACCATCTTGAATCTGAGCCTCTCTACCTTTAAAAACGTCGTTTCCATTCAAGGTCGCCCAATTCCATTTTTCGCCAGCAGAACCTTTCCTGCTGAGCTTGAAGGAACCTTCAATATCCTCATTGATTGGTGCTTCATCACTTCTGGAGGAAAAGTTTGAACGAAAAGCTCTTTGTTGTGAGAGGAAACATCTCCCTCAAAGTGAAGAGACAGAGCTTCATCAAGGGATGGGGAGTATACACACAGACAGACAGTGGAGGAAATAAAGCACAAACGAAATAAACGATCAGATGACGAATGAATCATTCCGAAGAGAGGTGTCGACAACTACTGTATACTCATCTCCTGTGAGATTGCCTTTAACAATTTTTCATGTTATCCCAAGTAATGGTTAAGGTAGAAGGATGTGATCCCGTCACATGTTATAAAGGTACTGAGGAATGAGGATGCAAGAATATAACAATCCAATTTTTCTTGATCAAAATGTATACAATAAGTTTTGGTCTATGTTTATCCCCAAGGGTTTGACAAACATTTTTAAATTAGGCTGGATGAAGCTAAATTGCTGGTACTATATTGCAGCGCTCAAAAATTGACGCCAACCGTATCCAAGATAATTTTGAAGTTTCCTATCAACAAAGCACGGCTATATTTTCCAATTGCTTCTGATAACTCTCATGCAATTACATAATCAAGCAAAAACAAAATCACCTATATAGTTGTACGTATACTGAGTGATAAATTGTGTTATCCTTCAAGGAATGAACTTGAAAGCTGTTCCCTTAAAATGAAATGAACGGACCTAACAGAATTACAATTTCGAATGCAAATTTTTACTAAAGATTCTCCCTACTCCCCTATTTTTTTGTGGCGAAATTAGAACCAGTATACATGTGGAATGACCATGTAGATGAACAAAAGTAAATAAATTTATTTACAGTATGTCTGCTACGATCTCCATGTTATACCTTGATCCATAAACACAACTTTATTCAACCCAACCCATAAAACCAACGAAAAGTTTGAACATTTCCTCAGCCATCAACGTATTACCTAACCACAACCATATTTACTTCCGGGGTAAACTTCGTCAACAGTAGCCACGACGACTATAAAAAATCCGGACCTCCACGAAGTATTATTATATTGCGAGGAGAGAACGAGATAATCCTTGGGGCCAGTGAACTCAGTAGTAATTGATAAGACAAGATACTTTCCATTTGTTGGTCCACTGGGATGGGAATTTATAAAGTATTCCCACTGCGGAAGAGAATGTTGGGGAAATGTTTGGAGTTAATATTAAAGAGGATGAAACAGTAAAAGTCAATGTTGGTGTGGTTTGAAGGAATAGTGGAAATAGAGGAATGAACTTTTGAAGGAAGTGGATGTTTTCTGTAACAATGATTTTTATTATGTGACGAAGAGTTAAAAGTATACTTTAAAACTATATAACAGATAATTTGTTACATTTTGCGTTATAATATTTCCTCATACTAAAATTACACATAATGCCAAATATTTGATAAAAATGGGAATTCTTTAATAAAGTAAGTTCAAAATAATACAAATTAAAACGCTGATAAGTGGAGTTTAGTAAAATAGATACAATATTTTAGCATATGTTTCCAAATAACCCAAATTTACTATTGATATTTTCACATCACAGCATATCATATGTTCACATCACAACATAAGTATTGTTTTAAACTTCACATTTTCATTCTTAGTAAATTTTTCTTCACATGAAAAAAAATCTCAGAAGCAATTCAGACATAGTATCTAACTGCTGAATATCCTGCCGTTCCTCCCTAAAACTCCATAACATAAAAAAAATCCTAAAATTATACTAGGCCTATTCACTAATTTTTGCCTCTGCAAATGTTACAGAGTGTGTGTAAATATAGAAACATAATTATGAACACTCAGTTCAGCAAACTCATTTTATCTATATTGTTGCTAATGTTTTCAAGGGCTATTCCTTTGAGCATAAGCATTACACCACAACAGTGCAGTATGTTATTAGCAACTAAATAATGTGAATCTGCCATGTTCCCTGTCATGAATTGTTGACGTGAGGGTTCTTGTGCATGATCTTTATTTCATTAAGTCGCCTCCTTTCTCATGTAATTCGTAATTAAATTTCCAAACGTCTTAAGTCCACCAATCGAACGTCGTATTATATAACATTTCCAGAAGGAAAATAACCAGAGAGAAGATTACTTAAAGAGAATAGACTCAAAGACAAAAGAAAGTGAAGCCATGCATGCACGGCTATTGTTCATTTCATTATTGTCGGTTCACGTACGTCTTTGTCAGCTTTGTTTCACAAAGAACTATTCACTTGCAAACTGAAATGGTGTAGGTTTGCAATATAATGCAGTTCAGTTACGAAATCCGTGGTCTCGTGATTACAGGGTTTGTCAGATTCACCTCATGTTATACCTTTTGATGGATCTGACTTCATCCTCAAAAACAATGACCATATAGAATAAAACATAATCGAACTTTCGAGGAAGTGAGAAAAACGAGATAAAATTGAGTTGGCCGCTGGTGAAAACGGAAAGGGAATGCTAAACGTATGTTAACAGTTAATTATCATGATATACTGTACGATTCAACATTCAGTAATAAATATACTGTATACATATATATCAAACCATATTTTTAATTTCTTTTTCAGATATTTATGTAATGAGTATAAATATTTTATTGAGTTTCGTAACAGAAAATTCCGTAAAACTTTTTCTTATATATGGAGCACGCTACCCTACAACTTTCAGAGTAGGTAATATTTTCTCATAACATTTCATAACTTTAATAAAAGGATACTTTATATTGTTTGTAGGAAGAAGTAATATTTCTTTTCTTTTAAACGAAAGCTATACAGTATATTGCACATAATATGACTTATAAACAAAACAAATTTCCATTGACTTTGCCAGTTTTCTCGAAATACAAAGTAGATGCTGCTTCCTTTCACTATGGAATGATAATAATGAGCTTCAAACTCAAGAAATAAAGTATCATTCCAAATACTTCATGTGCCAATAGATCCAATATTTTACACTTCAATGTTACTGTACCATTTCCCAACGTCAATAATCAATCATGTTATATGATGTGAGCTTTAAAGACAACTTTCAATATTACTAGAAGACTATAACAGGAATTTTAAAGACTATATTATTTGATTGTTTTCTTAAATCATGAATCAAGGATCCAGTGGATAATCCCTACTAGAATTATTCTCCACGTTATCAAGTTATTAGATATGTCAACAGCAGTTATATTTCAGACAAGCTTTACACGAGTATATTACACTAAACAAAATTTTGTTTCTCTTAGCTCCATTAGGGTATATTTGTTTACTTTTAAGAGTTTTCATAAAGTGATGATAATCCTATACCATCATCTTATAGCCAGTATTATGAAAACAAACTCTAAAAATATATGGCCTCATGAATCATGAAGTTCACATTTATTATTCTTATGAAGGTGAATGTCTTGTAAAAATGTTATCTTACCGTTTGGGTTGATCCCAGTTGTTGCTTCTATTTGTGCATGGATTATTGATATTCCAGGAACCACAATAGCTGGAAGGGTCCTTGCCCTCAATAATGGAGGAGGGACCTTACCATTTGTCGATGGACCATTGACAGATGGTTGCCTAAAGAAGAGGAAGGAGAAAAAATGAATTATTTTGAAAATTATATAAAAGACGGGGTTTCATTTTCAATGAAATCATTCATACTCTAACTCACTCATACTCATCATTCATCATTTCATACTCATCATTCATTTCAGATAATCATTTCAATGATTATCTGTTAAATATACAGGGTGGTCCAAAATATCTTTACCCCTACTTGAAATCTTCCAATTGCTCGTGACATACTGAAGATACAAACTTCAAATAAAAAGACATATGAAAGTTCATTCAATTATATAGTTTTATGGTAATATCAACAATAGCAGATGCGCTACAGCCCTTTTCCCAAAACCTTCCGTGAAATCACACATACATTATTCCTTTGAAAAAGCTGTTACTTTTTAAAAAAATCAGAAAAGTTTGGATACGATGTGTCATGGTTCCAATGATTCACGTGAACCTAAACATTCTACGAAAAGAAATAAACCATTAACTTTTCAACTTGTTCGTCCGTAAAATGATTCAATATCAACTTAAAAAATGAAGTTTTATTACACAGAAAACATTCTGTCATATCTGGACGATTAGGAAAGCATATTACTTTTTTACAATCGCAGACGGATATAACTTTTATTGGATAGAAAAAAAGAAGCAGTAAAATATTGGAAACAATTTTTGTTCAAATATATAAAACTGAAACAAAACCTGCGATCTATAAAATATATTTAAACTGCAGTAAAACTTTGTATAAAACTGTGAAAGAAAATATTTATAATGCAAACAGATGCTTCATTTATGCTAAGTAGCATTTCTGGAGAATTATTGTTCCAAATAACTTATTTTTTACATTTTACACATCACCATTCTCTTCACAAATATTTCTCTGCAATGATTATTTTTCAGCTCTTTCTCAACATTTCAACTTTCGATTTCCTGTGAAAATAATAAACATGAAGTTGTAAAATTAGCACATTTAAAAATTGCTCTTTCCATCCATCCTCGTTAATATAACACCATTTCTCCTCAACTGTCATTCTACTCCCATTTCCCGATGAATTTTCCAATCTTTTTAAATCCGGATTTATGTCAACCGGGAGAAGAAATTCGTATATATAACATCAGCTTTACTCTATACATGTGATTTGCTCGAAATAAAAGCTCATGAAAACAATATAAAGTTGGTAATCCGAATGCCCTTTATAAACATTATTGGATATTATGTATCCTTGTTTGCTATGGAACATAAACGGCTCTATTGTGTGCCTGATAGCATAACAGCAGGGGCAAGGATTACTTCCAGAAGGGTGAGCCTCGGAATAAAACATTGATTCAGGACACATTTCAAGTTGCATAAGGTAAATTTGAATTTGTTTCCAAATTACTGATAACGTAAAGTTAGATAAAATTTGAATTATCAAATTAATAAGATTATAAAACGAAATATATGCTTAGTCGAAACGAACATCTGTCGTTTTAATAAAAGAAATTAAAAGTCGGAAAAGGTATATACTTTTTTTTGCACTTCAACCGTGTTAATCTTCGATTCATGACGTCATTCCCATTTATCCAATTTTTTCCATGGGACTGCGCTAATAGTTATACATCAGTATACAAGAGCATTTCCAAAACAACCTCAATTGGAAGTAACAGGAATGTTTCCAGCGGTCGAGCAAAAATTCCATTCTGCTCTGATTCATTGTGTAATCTCATAATGAGATAGGAACTGTTTTAATTGTTTTTCGTGCATTCGTTAAATTGTCTAATCCAATTTCGTCATGTTGGGTTTGCCGTTTGTAATTCTGTGAAAGTTTGTTACAATAGCAAAGTTTTCTAAGTGAAAGTAGGAGAATAGGTAACAAAGAGAAGCAGGAACACCTAGAATAATAATTGTGTAGAAAGTGTTAAATGCTGGAAGAGTTTATAGAGATGATAAGAGCTTCTTCATGGAATTTAAACACTTGTAATGTGTTAAGGAACTAGCTGGTGCCTTGTTTCATTAAGTTGTTTAAAACGATTTTCTTTTCATTTTTGGATTTCGAAAATATGTAGTTCAGCAGAGTATTGCATATTTGTTAGCTAAATCTTACAAACAGCACCAATTAAATTCGTATAGACCTGGATAAAACTTCAACATTTTGTATATACCCCTCTCGCAAACATGACGACCATATCTATTTAGCAAAATTGACGATTTTGACATGAGAAAGTTTTTTTTACAATAGTAAACAATTTATACTTAGCACATTAGAACTGTCAAAATGTGCTAAGTACAAATAGTCGTTAAGTTTGCGAGAGAGGTATAGGAAAATATAAAAAGTGTTCAGAAGTATATAGATAAAGTAATGCCAATACTTAATTCAATTCAGTTTTTGATTAGCTATATTAGTCTTATATATTACTGAGTTAAGGGAATACTTGATAAGGTATTAAAACTTATAAATGTCTGAAAGTACTATAATTGATTTCTATAACTCCTCTAGTGCCTGAAAATATAATCCAACTGATGCATAATTTATTATTAGCCTTGGTGTTCAAAGGAAAAAAAAGGCTTATAGGACGATCATGTCTGTCCATCCCCCCTGTATCTCGGTAACGGCTCATCCGATTTGCGCCAAATTTTCAAGATGTATAGTGCAAAGCCTCAGCATATTCGGAAACCAGTCCAAATTGGCCTAAGTTTCGGATTTCGTGTTTTCATCTTTAGGGATTTTTCACGTTTCATTGAATATCTCCGGAACCACTTAATTTAACCAATTTTTCAGGATTGTTTTAGTATAGACCCTATTTATATAAAAAATGAAGTTCCGTAGTCAAAATCGAACTAGGTGTCGATTTTTTACTATTCATCTTCAAGTATTCAAAATTCAATGCTAATTTTCTCCGGAACCAATGGGCAGATTTTTATCAAAATTTCAGTATTTTTTTTTTTTGTTACATTGTTATTTTATCAAATAAAGTTCCGTCGTTAAAGACGTATTTTTTTCCAACACAGCTTATCAGTCTCTTGGGAAAGCGAGTATAATAGAGAACAAAGAAAGTAAAACGGGATATGTGTGTTGGAAAATGAAGCTCCCCGCTGAAAAAAGTACTGGTTTAAAACCGACCTAGATTTTGAATTTAAAATTTATATCTTCAAAGTTTTGATTTGTTTCTTGATTTTCTACGGAACCACTTGGTGCATTTTAATAAAATTTTCAGAATTGTATAAGCATAGCAGCATAAAAAAGTTCACTAGTCAAAACCGACCTAG
Source organism: Campodea plusiochaeta (assembly GCA_034698565.1). NCBI lineage: Eukaryota > Metazoa > Arthropoda > Diplura > Rhabdura > Campodeidae > Campodea > Campodea plusiochaeta. The sequence goes on from JAQIWE010001051.1 coordinate 14,993, forward strand.
GTTTCGAATTTTTTTCTATTCATCTTCAAGTATTCAAAATTCACTGCTAATTTTCTCCGGAACAACTTGGCAGATTTCTATCAAAATTTCAGAATTGTAATAGTTTCTACACATGAAAAAAGTTCCGTAGTCAAAACCGACCTAGATATCAAATTTAAAAATTCCATTTTCAGATTTCTAAATTTCTTGAAATTTCTTCGGAACCACTTACGGATTTTAACCAAATTTTAGGATTGTTACAATTCATCTTCATGAAAATGTTTTACGGTCATAACCGGGCTATATTACGTTTCAAACTTTAATTTCCTTCTTGAATTCTTGAAGAATTCTTCATCATTTTTTATTTGTTGTTGGGTTTTAAAGGTATGATATACAACATAAACATTGAAAAGTCGAAACCAAGGCTTTCATTTTTTCCAGGTGAAATAATGTAATTTGCTTCTTGTTTTTGAACTTGTCAGTTACAAAGGTTTAAGGTACGGTATAGATTATGATTATTTTAATATGAACATGATAAATAACAAATTAAAAAATTCCTTTGAAGTAGAAATATCTAGTACTTATGATATACAGATATATTTCAAGGAACATTTGCAAATGCATTTATTATTATGTTATTTGCCTTGTAAGTAGCAAAACTGGTTAAAAAATAAGGTCTTGCTGTCATACAGTATCTTACTGTAATTATAACTGACATAAAGAAATAAACCATCTGATGTCAAAATATAGTATGTTCCGATATTATACGGCGTCCAGAACGAAATTCTGAAAAAGCTTTTGAGTTCTTCATTTAACAAATTTCTGCATATAATCTTCTTGAAAGTTCAGCAATATGCAGCGTTTTATTCATATAAAATAATATTACTAAAGAAGAAAATATTATAAATACATGTTCACCCATTTCAACGATTTCATCAGTTTTTTTAGGGAACTGCGTATTATTCCTTATAACATCCTGTTTCATTTCATTATTCTACGAAATTTACATAAGACGTACGACGTTTGCAGGAATATGCTAATCAAACAAGGTTATTGTGATTTCTTAGGAGTAAAAGAAGAGATGTATAGTAATCAGAAAAGAGTATACACTAATTTAGGAGATACCTGCATGTTATATATAGATTATGGTGCACTTCTTTAATTAATTAAAAATGAATGTGAAATTAATGTATTCATACTTGAAGTAAGCATTGAAAGATACAGGTAATAATATGTTATTTTACATTATTATTCCGTCAAGTGTTATTGTCCGATTAATCAGAAGTTTTACAACAAAACAGTGTTTTTATAAAATTACAAAATAATTTAGTCAATTAGAAGTTGTAACTTAGAATGTTTTATAAGAAAATTCTAAATGTGCTGTTGCCAATAATATATACATTTCAATTTATCCCTTAGTAAATTTGGTGTAATACTTAGTCAAATAATGAAATATTCAGTAAAGTAATAATGATACAAACATTATATTGTTGTTGCAGAATATATAAAAGAAAATTATATGAAAAAAAAGCATAATTATGTAACAGAAAAAATTTGAATTTCGAAACAAATATCATAACATGTAATTGCATTATATTGTATAGCAAGATAATGAAATCAAGTTGAAGTGCTGGAGTTAATACAGTATACCTCAGTATAGACTGTCATGTTTAAAGTTATAAAGAAAATCAAATTAACCTTGAAAAATTTATTAAAGTGTTTAAAAAATAAAGTCAAAGCTTTTACCCTGATCGAAGTTTCATTAGAACCCCTCTTTCCTTAATAAATTGAATAAACGCGTGCTCACGTAAACATCTTACTTCCTGCATTATACAACATGCTATGTAAACAATAACCATTTTCTCCTGCTTTTTCAGCAATATCTATGTACAATGCATGATCAAGTTGAATAGAAATGTGTTTAAAATAGGAAAGAAAAAAAGAAAAACTATCAACAATTTTATGCTTGCTTAGAAATAGATGAGAAAATAATGTACCATGAAATGAAAACTGTACGGGACATATGTTATGGAAAAACTAAATCTGTTAAAGTGCAACACATAAAAGTTTATTTTTTGGGTTATGAGTTTTGGCAACGAGCATTTTTATGTTTATGCTTGTTTTTAACTGCAAATGCCCCAACATCAGAGAAAGGCTGACGACGGTTGAAGGTTTTATAGAGGCGAATAGTCATGATATATTCGTCTCACATAAAGTTAAATAAAAACTAATACATATTACATAAGAGGTTCCAGTACATGTACAGTACTTGTATAATACAAAATGGTTTTGTCTGATTTTTTTTTCACTTGGTACCATTTCCCTACACTTATTATCAAAATGATCAGATGAATGATATAACTTATGCAACAATGAAGCATATTAATCCCTATTCTCCATTAGTTTTCATAAGTTATAGTGGATCTTCCTTTCACCTGCATAAATTCAAAATACCTTTTACGCCCAACTACATTCCAGGGATTCGAACCGCAAAGAATTGAGTTCCGGTTCAGGTTCGGGTTCGGAAGAAAATACCGGTTCGGGTTCAGTTCCGGTTTTGTGAAAAATTATT
>JAQIWE010001052.1:0-17542 GCA_034698565.1 Campodea plusiochaeta
TGATATTGTTATTCTGTGGCATTTGTCAACTTACTATATGTAAACAGAGTATGTAAATAAACATATTATTCTCTCTTTATAATATAGACAAATTGCTTTAGGAAAATTAATTTTTAAACGATTGAGCTATAGTAGATTCTTTACATTAAATTTGTGAGTTATTCCTGTTGAGAATGGTATATTACTTTTTTTGATGATTTTTGTGCATTGTATCTAAAACTTGCAGTCTACGATCCATGAACCAATTTTCTCATCCTATATATATCCATACTATTTATAAATGTATGAATGATCTTCGCTCATAAAATTCCAAAATTATACAAATTGGATGGCCAGATTGAACAGTGGAAAGTCGACAGTGGGCTTGAGAATTTGTTATTGCATCCGTATGAAATGCCTTCTGCGTCTTAATAATTATATAATAATAAACACTTCTTCCGCGCAAGAAAAAAACGGGAGTCATAATGCAAAAGCCATTTTAAGCTTATTCTATAAAATGATATAAATGGGTAGTTATTGGGATGTACTGTTTATATAAAATTTAACGATTCCTGACAAAATTTGAATTTCCCCAGTTGAGACTATAGAATTAATGTGAAACCGAGATGGTTCATGCCGTCATCTTCTCTCTCTCCGTAAGTAGCTTTATATAATCTTGTTTCAGCCTAGCGAAACCCTATACAGTGGATACATTTACGTAAATGATTTTGGTTTTGAAGTTGATTTTAGAAAAACTCCTGTTATTCATATTTATGGGTTTTAAGAAGGAGTGGAAAACAGAAGACAAGCATTGCTGGAATAATGCTACTATATATTTTAGACTTGCCAGAAGCGGAAAATTTCTATTTCTACGCGAACGTAACCTGTCTATGCGAGAACATTCAGAAGAAGACAACTGATCTTCTCGCCATCTCACGTTTTATCGAGACGAGAAAAGCAATAGAAAAGATTGAAATTCCTGTCTCGTCTCCAGCGAAGTCCTACTAAAATATTAAAGTATTTAGAGAATTACTATATGTTTAATTACGGAATACTGAGGTTATATTATGTCACCGTTGTCACGAAGTTATTAAATGGGGAGTTCCAAGAATTTATGTTACAGTTATTGGGTAACTGTTGGTATAATGAATTATTTTTATATACTGCTTTTCTTCTTCTCCCTGATGCTCCATATTCGTCACGTAGTGTTGTTGTATAATATCAAAACAAGAATTGATTAAAAAAAATATATGAAAGTTATATTCAAAATCAATGCTCAAAAACTCATTTTTGTAGTATTGAAAAAAAATCTATATTTTTTAAATTATGTATATCCAGAATGTCACTATCATTTAAATATGTAGGCCAGTGCACTCTGCAATAACCTGTTTACTATAATGTTGCTTATGTTCAGCAATATTTCCTGTGAATAGGCCTATTACGTATTTCCAATAAAATTACAAGCAATTTCTTTCTATCGGAAGTTTCTTTTTACGGCAGTATTATAAAGCTTACAGATTTTGTTAGATTGTTAAATCTCAAATGTTGTACTATTAAATATTCTCAAATGTTGTATTATTAAATATTCTAGTGTTCGTTTCGCGGGTTGCTCACTTCCGTATGACGGTGTACAAGTTTGAACATATTGCAACGTACAGCGTATTTCGGTGTACACCAAAATTTTAAGTAAACAACCCCTCGGTTCGTTTGCTTCCTGAGTATCATACTTATTCAGATTTTAGACTACTGATTATATTAAACTAAAGTTTTATTAGTAAGTTGAAATTTACATTATTCCTGTAATCCGCATAAGAGTTAACAATAATCGCAATGTTGTAGTTACTCCAGTATAGATCGGTTACATCCATCTATCCGTGCTGGCTCATATTCATAATGCTCACTTTCCAGAAAGGTTAACTCTACTGACATCGCACTTTTTAAATTTTGATCACAGAAACATGTGATTTTAATATGATCATCCTTTAATGAAACTAACTTCAGAAAATTTTTAACGATTTGATCCAGTAGTTTTTGAGACATTATAAAATGCGAAATCTCTGTCTTATAACATGCTGGCGGATAGATCTATCCCCCAACATGTTATAATGAGATAGGGATTTAGAGATATATAAAGCTTAATTTCTCGAAAACTGCTGGGCTAAATCTTTTGTAACTTGGAAAGATTATTTAGGTTTATTAAAGGATGATCATATAACATATTGATGACATTTCACTGAGTAATATGAATATAGCCGTTGAGTCTCAATTGCAATGGGATTTCTGAGAAAACTTTTCTCGTCTACTTGACTAGTGTGTATTTTTCTACATAAAAAGAAGCGTTCCTGTCCTTGAAATGTTATGATAACAGCTTTCGGTCTTTCAAGGTAAAATCCTTTCTTCCTGCAGCTGATGCGATGGAACAACATTATACTGTTTATCCTATACACTTTATACAGTTCAGTACAGTTCATTTAGTATTGGAAATTTCTAATTTATTTGCAAAGGAAAATCCTTTACCAAAATAATTATTTTACTGTTGTTCGCAAATAATGTATTTGGGCTATATGTTTTTAAAACTTCTTATGTATTTTGTTATTGAAATTCAAATGAAATAACGAGGAGTGAACCACTCATGAACATCGCTGTACAATTTTTTTGAACACCGTCATGAACACCGGTGAACATCGCATGAACACCGGTGAACATTGCTTGAATACCAGTGAACATCGCATGAACATCGGTGAACACCACTGAACACCGAAATCCGGTGTACGTATTTTTTTCAAGTGATTCACTCCTCGTGAAATAATGCATAATTCGATCTTGATTGATCATATGAATAAATTCTTAGAATTGTGTATTAGAATAAATACGTATATGTACTATAATACTGTTGTACTTACAAACTGAGCATGCAATGTTATGTGAACTGAATTATTTCAAGATAAGAAAACACCAAACGGTATAGACGTATGCTAGTGGCTAAAATTCCTCTGTTTGACGAAATCAAAAGCACATAAAATATTTTATATATTTTCCTGTTGACCAGTGAATAATTATTTTAAGTGTTCACTAAACTTATATTACTTTTTTATTATTATTTATTTATTTATTCAAAACATCCTCCTCGTATAATTTCCTATAAAAAATTATTCTACCATGTAATAAACAAAATTTACAACTATGTAGACAAAAATCATTTATGTCAAGCAAAAAATTGTACTAACAGTAACCTATGCAAAAGTTTCCAATAAAGTAAGGTAACCTAGCTATATGTATGCAAAACTTTCCAGTGAAGTTATGATATAGTGTTTCCAAAATCTTACAGACCCAAATCGATTAACCCATAAGGGTGTTTCTGACATTCCAACAATTGATAATTCTTTGTTGACTATTGGTTTTCTTTGACCTGCCTGCGAATTGTATAGAAAATACACTATTTGAACTACCCAAGCAAGTGGTCAACAATGGGTTTACCGTCAAAGTAGTTTGAAGACATAACCAGTTTGAGTCCGTAAAATTTTGGAAGGACTGTAACAAATTACATTGAATTGAAATAAAATAATTTATTATAGTAACTTATATAATATTATGTTTGTAACGATCAAAGTAATTTATAGCACATCTCATAAAAGTATTGTACTGTATAATATTAGAACCTATATTTTTAATTAATCAAACAACTATTTTTTTATCATGAATTGTCTAAATAGTTCTACAAGATTTACGTTTTACCACCAGTTAATACCTGCTCGTATTAAGAAATGTCAAGAATTCAATTATCATAATGTATGTACTGTATTAATGCAATACTTCAAAACTATTTTTTCTTCATCTATACAGTAATGTTGAATATGTTAAAAAAATAGTTGAAACTTTTATCCATCTGATACAATATGTTCATCGTATACCTCATCGGATTCTGATTTACAACACCCTGAGAATATTATCGACTCTATCAAAATAAGATAACTTCATGTATGTACGATATCTGTATATATACAAATGCGAGGCAATATCATTCAAAAATCCAGAAAATTCATAATGATTAATAATAATATGATGTCACTATTATTTTGAAATGAAGTCATGCACTGATGATGTATATTAGAATGAGAACAAAGTTCATCTCCATTTGACGTCTCGTTCTGTACTGTGACCCTGCATCTTTCTACATCAGTATTCAACAGTTAACGATCAGTATAACCACGTTTGCCTTTTTACAAGAATATTACCAGTGATATTATTTAACAATGGGTCTTAGTTGTGATGAAAAAATTGAAGAGATTGAATCCAAAGAAGATATAAAATTGACAACGTCAACAGGGAGTCTGTGGCCGATGGTAAGATCTAAGATGCAATATGAATAGGCTCTTATAATTGGTTTAAAATAATCCTCCTTTTACTTGAAATATATTTTTTCGTGCTTACGTACTGTGCATAATATATATGCAAAGTTTTCAGTTAGTTGTTGGCAAAGTGCTTAGGTCAGATTAGGTTAGAGTGAGAATATATGTTTATTTAAATACTCAATTTACCAAAGTAAATTGACAGGTGACACATAATTACAATATGAGCAGATTAATTGCAGTAAAGTGGTTCTTAAATTTGTGTCTTTACGCGTAGAATTACTGTTGTGCTAAATGTGGATGGAGTTCTTCAGCACATATAACAATTTCTGGACGCTTAACCAGTTTCTTCGTCAGTCTAATTTTTTTTTTTTTTTTTTTTCATGAAGATCTTTGTGATAGTACCTCGACACCTCATATAATAAGGTTGGATATAATTATTATCCAAACCTAATTTAAACAGACCTAGCCTATATACCCTGATCTTACCAGTTCCTCACTCCCCCCCCCTCCCACGCACACATTATATATTTTTTTTTTGCTTTTGTATATTAGCGAACTTTAACTTTTTTACGATAATTCCTATCGAACATTAGTTTTATTGTGTCCAGAGGAATAACCTAATAATATGTTAACACAGTTTTATAACCTTCAAAACTTATGGAATAATTTCTGCTTAGTACATCTACATCATTCTTTTAACATTAGTGTAATATCAGCTAAAGCGTGATTGAAATCAGTTTTTATAGTCCACATATTATCTCAATATAACGAAGCTGAGATGCAGAACTTTTCTGAACATTATTCAAAATAATAATGCTACTGGAAATTGTAAGTTATTCGAGACTTCAAATACAGATTTCATTTCTATCTGCGACGAGTAAATAGTGTTCAGTGTTTCTGATCCAGAATTCCTGAAAGATTTTCTTCCGAGTGATTCTTCAGGTGCTTTTTGTATCCACCGCAGGATGTAACTATTTTAAAGCAAATAACTTTTTATAAAAGTTGGAAAATATTTGAAATCGAATAAATAAAATCTATTGAAGATGAAGAAAACAAGAAAATATAGAAAGAATCATTAGAAGAGAGTTTTGACTCATTACTTTCTGCAGACTTTTCAATAACCGTTTTCGATTGATACTCATACCTTCTGCGCTTCGCTGCAGGTCGTATCTAAAAATGAATAATTAATTAATTAATTCTCCCTGATTTCGTTAATTAATTTACGTTTGAAACAAGAGCTGATATTAAATTTTCTAAATGGTGCTGTAAATACTAAAATATCAATGATGAAACATACTGTAATTGAAAACTTATAATGTTGTATGAGTGAATAAACTGCAACATAGCAACAATGAACTGTTTAAATGCTGAATAGTTTCTGTGACATATATTAATAATTCACAACAATAATGATGATTGTAAAAAAAAATTCTGAACAATGACATCAAACTGCAGTTTCAGCATTTGAATTAATTTTCAAAACCAGGAACAACACAATTAAAAAAAACTTTCTATATTTTCTAAATAATATTTGTTTTGAATTCAGTAAATTTTATTTATCTTGCCACAATAAAGCTGTCTGTGGATGCTAATGAGTTGTGTACAAATGACCGAATAATTTTTTGTGATAGCAGTAAATATATATCTTCAAATACTGATGGTTAATATCAATTAAAATTACTAGTTCGAATAAACAGATCTTCGAACTAAAAAAAGCAACCTTTATTAAGAAAATAATACCTATATTGGTGTCAATAGGTTCAGCAGAGTTTGTTTGTCATACATAATACAATAGGATTGTATTTGTATATACAGTCACCTTTGACAAATTCAGATACATTATATCTTAAACCCGGTCATGAGGAAATAAAGATAATATACTTGATAATGCAAATAAACCGTTCCTTAGGGTTTATTCCAATATTTCCAAATAAAAGTAATGCCGCATACGATTAGTTTATTGTTTATAATAAACTGATTAAACTTATTATTACAACTGTCCGTGCAATAGAATTTCTTTCAAATTTAATGATTTTTCACAGGTGCCTGATTAGAGAAAAATTGAAATAAAGTTTTATGTGAAGATTTTTATGTAGTGTACAGTAAGTTATTATTGATTTCGGGTTCAATATTATATTCAAATTTATTGGTTTGATTACACATGGATGATAATCTCTTACAAATTCGGAAACGTAAGATCTAAAGATTTAATGACATTGATTCTAATTTAATTAACATCCACAACAAACATAAAAACATGTAATACTTTGAATATATTTTATCTTCAATGGTTATAAGAAACAATTGCAGGTGCTGGAAGAACCATATAGATATTGTTATACGACTGTGTTTTAAAAAATAAGGTTCATCTGGTCCCAAAAAATAAATGGGAAGTAGAAAAATTGGCTGTTATCATTAGAAAGATACATGCCATTTTTGTTTACTCATTTTTAATTTCAGAGTAAAAGGTTAATTACCAAAATCCTTACTTCAATCAATCATTTTAATCATATTTCTGACCGTGGCACTATCACATTTACTAAATTTTCCCTGCAATATCCATAGTTATTCACTTTTCAACTTTTTTGCATTATTTTTGACTTCATCATTACTCGAAAAACAGTTTTATTAGAAAGTCCATTTATCCGTAGAATTGAGCGCCGTAGATTTCAGATCGTAAAATTCAACGCTGAAGTAAGAAATGACAACGGATATAAACAATGCTTAGAATTTTTTTTTTTAAGATATGGTATATGCAATTTGAAGAACTCCGATATGTCAACACATTCCTCTGTAGCATTATTTACCTTCCAGTTCAGCGGGATTCCTTTTAAAAACTGACTTGTAGAAGGTTGGTGCAACAGTTTTAGTAGCTCAAAAGAAGATAATCACAGTTCATTCTGGAAATTTATAAATAAACTGAAAGAAGAGATAAACTCTCTTGAAAGAAGAGATAAACTCTCTTGAAAGAGGATGAATTGACATCGTAGGAAAAACGCTGAAAAAAATGTAAGGAGAGAAAACATTGAAGAATTTTACTATTTTCAAAAGTTATAAGGAAAGAAAAAAAACATTATTTGTGAGAGATCATCAATAATTTTCAATAACAAACTTAATGTGATATATTTTCAGTTTATAAAATTTATTGTAATGTTTCCAAATCAATAACTGAATTAAGTATTTATTGTATTTTATGACAATATATTGCATAAAAGGATGTACGACAACGTGTAGGGCCAAAATTTGGCCTTAGACGTAGTTGTAATGTACGTATATATAATTGTACAACGAGGTGTAGGGTCAAATTCAAAATAAATTTCAATAATGTACTTGAAAAATTAACAAAAAGTAAACTGTGAAATGTAGCATTAACTTTGTGGATTCAATATAAAGAATTATAAATGGTTAGGATAAATTATGTTATCCTAAATATTTATTTTCCTTGACCTATCCTGCTTCCATGCACTTATTGAGCTAACAAAACCTGAAATTTCTTCACTTTTCGTGGCATTAAAAATTTGAGTTTGGCCCTAAACATAGTCGTACATCCATATAAAATAATTTGAAAAAACTAATTCGGAAATAAAACATAATAATCATAATAATTTTTTGCAATAATTATTATCAGTTTTATTCCTTTCATTTTTTTTATTTTGGCGCTGAATTATTCGTCGTTGAATTTTACTGTGAACTTTACGGCACTGAATTTTACAGTGGCTGAGTTTTACGCGCTGAATTCTAAGGGAACCATTTATAACAATACACTTGAAAACCAAATAAAATCTTAGAACTCGAAAACGTAGCAAAGGAATATTTTATTGTTATTATTATTACTTGCACAACCCAGCAACATCTGTGAAAGAGTTCCTGTTGTAGAAATTCAAATGGTGAATTTCGCAGAACCGTGATTACAACGCGAATTTAGTGCATGAGTTAACAACATTTTATTTTTGCATGTAAAGAGGGGTTACTTGCAGCTAAATTGACTTTTCTGATATTATAACATAACATTAATCTTCTTGATATAAGCAACCCATAATATTTTTCTTACCTCCCGAAAATCGCCGGTTTTGAAGATATTCACCTTAGAAAATGCGAGAAAATAAGCTGTAAGGTAGCGGAGCAATCGTGGACGAAAACGAAGCAACTACTGTAATGAGAATAAAATGATTAATTTGAATTTTTGTTAAGTCAGTTTTGCTACTCCTTCGTAGATATGCTGTGATATGTGTTTTTCAGTCACTAATTTCCATATATTTGCAAGGTAGCGAAGATAAGCAGTTCGATTTGTGCTACCTTGTAGAACTTCTATTACTGTAACTTCTGTAAATAGAAATATCTTCTGATCCGTTGGGTCAAAAAATGTCAAACTTTTTTAAATATTTTTTTAACAATGTAAGGTACAAGAAAATTACAGAAAATGAGAAAATCAGTAGGTGCAAGTAACCCTTTAAATTTTAAGCGTGATTGTTTACTAAGTCAGAAACTGCAAAAAGTTTCAAATGTAGCAGTATATCAGTATAATGTCACGCTATTATACTCTCTACCGAAAAAGTAGGCGAAAAATTTAATGTTTGTAATAAACTCAATTACTTAAACAATATTTTAATGAAAATGATTGTTCTTGCTCAAGATATTCGTACGAATCAGTATAGTTCAGTGTCTAGTCTAGAAAATACAACCGAGAAAATAATTTGACAAGGTTTGGATTTCATGTCTTATACTGTTGTGTGTGGTTTCGAATATCCTCTGATATTACTGTATTAGGGCAATAAAAAAGTGTACTAACAAGTAAACTCTTTATACGATAAGTAACATAAATAAGTTTGTAAACTCATTATCTCAACTATACTAAAAATGATGAAGCATTATTTTGTTATTTCAACCATATGCCAGAAAATGAGCAACCATAAAATTATTATCATAGGAAAAATCTTGAATATTCTAAGATAATATAGCAGAACAAAGCAGCTAATTTCCAATGTATGTTGTATTTTATTCTACTATGCTGTTGATTTTTTATGGTATTACATTCAGGTACTTTCTCTTTCGACCTTTACTATTATACTTCACCGTTTGCCCTTGGACATGTTTATTCTCTTGCTCCATTTATTATACAGAAGGTGAATGAAGTACAGTAATATCAGTACGCTAAATAATATTTATAATCAAACGAAGTGATAATTATGAAATAACGATGCTTTCAATTTTTAAAATATTTTATAACTTGTTATGAAAGGTTTAATAACGTAGTCATATCATTTTCAGCGAATTGCTTATTATTAAGAACTCAGATAAATATATTGATCGCTCAGTGGTATTATTGCGAAGCCTCTTTATATTAATTAGATATCAATTTTTCAACACACAAGTATGAGAACACAATATAGCAAAGAATAAAAGCAGGTACATGTATTGTACAGTCATATAAGATACAGCAGATCAATATACTCTACGATTATCACATGAAACGTTATTATAACCTTACTATATATTATTAATGCAGTGATCAATACTATTACAACATGCCCTTGAAGGAAAAATCCGTCTTTACAGATTATTAATACCAAATATTTTATATGATGTACGTCATGTATATAAATGTCAATAAGTTAGTTTTCATGATAACAGGAATTGGTAATGCATACTTTAAACATCTGTAATATTTTATATTTAATTCGAACTATTGCTTTATTTCTTCAATTAAACGCCATTATCTCTTCTCGTTTGGATCTATACGTTAGACCTACATAGAAAATAACACAAATGAAAAATTAAGCCGTTTATGTCTTACACAAAGCAATATTGTGGTTCACCTTTATGAAACTGTACCGAAGTATAACATTCAGCATACAAAATTTACTGAGTACATTAAGTGTTACTGTACAATTATTGCCATATCATTATTATACTTTATAATACGTACGTTGCAATGCTTATACCTTGATTAGGTATAAAAAAATATGAAGTTGCAGCAGTTCTTCATTACTTATTACATCTGGTTTATCCCTTTATTCTGGCTCTATATAAGAATCTTTCTCCAGTATAGGTCTAACTTATTCCAGATGATTTCATTTGTATATATACTTCAGTTTGTTCTAAGTTAACTTAAGCTATATCTTAGGACAGCACATCACATCGTTAAACTTTATTAAATTTAATATTATTGCTTCAAATTAGAAGAAAACATCCCATTCTACGTTTTTTTTAAACGTATGTTGGCGTAAATTCTTCGTTTACTGATGGCCATTTATATACTGCAATAATGTTATAAAATCAATGTACATTTAATTATGAGTAAATCTGGTATGATACAGAATATTCAATGGCCTTATAATGTTCTAAGGAGTCAAAATAATTGTTGACTAGCTTATAGCTATATTTTTATTTCCCATCATATCGTTTGGAAAGATAAGCTATCTGAGATTGGTATGTAACACGTAGACTTTTTATCGCAATTAAAGAAAATGTTGATGACTAATCATCCAATCATCTATTTATATGCTCATTCATTTTTTGCCCTTACAAGGATAGGGATTTTTTTAAATACTGAATTGACGCATATAGGAAAAGTATTAACCGAAACATCCTCAAAGAGTAGTAATATAATCTTATCAAAAAGTAATTCCTATGTAATGAAGAGCCCTCCATCTAAAATTAAAATTCAGAGGGGACGAAATTTGAAATTTGTATTACTCACCAGGTAAAGTCGCAAATAGTTATTTTTATTTTGGTTTGCATTCGTTATGATAATATTCAAATATATTTGTGAAAAATACCTCGATTAATAAACAAAATAACCGCCTGTAGAGACAAGAAGTTCTTTGCTCATTATAATTTAACAATTGATAGGAGCTTAAAAACAAATATAATTTTGGATTATACATGTAAAACAACATTCTTCAATCTTTTCATTATGTCATTAATGTATCATGCCAACGATTAAGAAAATAATTAAAATCGTCATCACATTTTTTTTCCGTAAACCATGTACTAAATATTTTATTTTAATACTAAATAAAAATTTGGAAAAATATAAGAATGAAAAACTTCGTCCTGAAGCCAATGATACCAAACACTACATAACTGCTTTAAGAAGTAGAATTAAAATAATATTGGGTTTAACATGGGATTCCCTATGCTGAAACTCAATTTTCATTCTGGGTGAAAAAGCCTTTAAAAAGTAGAATCTACTATTTCCACTTTGGAGAAAATTGAACCTTACTGCTGGGTAATATTCTCGCTGGAAATATTGTTATTACTCAAAATTACTATGTCCAATTATGAGTACTTGCAAGTCTGATTGACTGAAAAGTTTTTTTTTTATCCATGAATGCTATATTTAAAATGAACACTGACCTGATATAATGTAACATAACTTATTACAATCATGAGATTGTGTATTTATTTCATTATTCTCAATTTAAAAAGATGGTTTTAATATACAGGATGTTTATAAAATACCTTTACAATTTCATTTCTTAATAATGCGAAAACTAAAAGAGATAAAAGCAGAATATAGTTATTTACATAGTACTCAAAATCTTTCCAAGTTTTATTTCCATCAATAAATATTTTTATAGTGATTATATCATTTATTGTATGGAGAAAACGAGATTTCAACCTTCAAAGGGTTCGTGACACTTATATTTTTAAAGATAATAAATTGTGAAATAAATTAAGATTTGGAAACAATCGGAGTAAATGCATGTATGGAGAGGCTACATAGAGGGTAGCGTGGGAAAATAATATACGTGTTTTTGTTTATCATCATAATAACATCAAGTTGGAATCAGTATTATATTCACGTAAATCAGTATAATCACTTTGTAAGAAATAAGAAATATTCATCGAATAAAATGATCTAAAGTAGAGAATTTCGAATGTACACCAGGCGACCAGGCAAACGCAATGTAGAAAACCGATTTTTCACAGTAATATTTTTAGAGTAATGAATATCTAATATACAGCATATAAACCTACTTCTAGACAAATAACAGCAGAATATTAATGAATGTTTTTATTTTCAGGTTTTTACAGTTCTGATAACAAATTTAGCCCCATTTTCAACTGGTTTGTGTTTGGGATTCTCCGGTGTTACACTTCCTAGTATTAGAGAAGATCATCCAGAAATGTCAGATTATCAGGAATCATGGTTAGGTAAGGAAAATTTTTATGACTAAAGAGGAAAACGTTCGTTAACACCAATAAATTGAGGAATGCATTAAAAACTTGAATAAATTTCTTTCTTGTATTTGACAACATTAGAAATTCTTTACAATAAAAAAAAAGTCTTAAAATGGGAAACGTAGGTTGTGGTTATTACTACAACGAATCGAAATAGTTTAATTACAAAAGGAGTAGAAAAATCTGCACAATTAAAGATATTGTTTCTTGAGATTTTAACTTTTTTTTATCGTTAAATTTTTTTTTTGCAAGTTTGCATGAAAAACGTATTTGTATAAAAATATTGCATTGAGGAGTTACTCCGTCATCGCTATAATAAAAAACAAATAAAGTAGTAAGTTCATTTTCAGTACTTCAATTTTTGAGGAGCTTAAAGCTTACTTAGCACCTTTTGTTAGATTAAGAACAGAAAGTTTTGATTCATGATGGAAATTATTAATATTTCGATATCATCATATAATATATAGGTATTAAAAGTATTGTTTAATTGTATTTTTTTTTACCTCATTTAAAATCCGATTATTCCTTTTTCAAAACTGTCCTCTTCATTTTTAACTTTTCTTTCGTGAGTGACTTAAAATTAGTGATGAAAAGCTGAAAATTATAGTAATTTATTCTTGTATTACTATATATTGCATGAACTGTCGAGAGTGTCGACCGTCCTGCTTTTACTTTACTGCAGTATTGGAAATGGAGCATGGAACCGAATAGAATAAATAAGTTTCTGTATATTAACGAAAGTAGTTCAAATGTACCACTTTTAACAGATATATAACTTTTATCTTTTTTTTATTTATAACCAAGTGACAGATCTCTCTCTTTTGTCTTTTCACTATTATAGGAAATTAATTTTTAACCGCACATAAATACCAACGGCATCAGGTGCTACAAAACTTTAGAATAATTTAGAAAAAGTTTTAAAAACATTATGTCAGTACTTTTAGGCTTTTCCTTGTGAAAGTATGCGGTCAACATATTTATTTCCTTCTTCTTTCAGCGAGCGCTGCTCCTATGGGTATGCCTGCTGGTGCTGTACTCAGTTTCCTAGCAGTGGATTGTTGTGGAAGAAAAGGACTGTTATTATTTGGATCTCTCCCATTCTGTGCAAGTTGGATTATGTTAGCTATGTTAGATGGAGTATTGCATTTATGTGCTGCAAGAGCTATTGGAGGTTTTGGGATTGGCATAATCTCCGGGGTTGCTCAGATTTATATCACTGAAGTATCATCTACCTGCGCACGACATGCTTTTTCTGCTACTCCGGTTGTTAGTGTGAATTTAGGTGTTTTTACTGTTTATCTGTTGGGCACGTTTCTTCCCTGGAGAACTGTATCTTGGGTTTGTTCTGGAGTATCAGTGGCTTGGGGAATTGGAATGGTATTTGCTCCTGAATCACCAGTTTGGCTTGTTACGAAAGGAAAGGTATGAGAACATATCGAAACATTTTACTCTTTGTTAAACCGTATAGGATGTACTGCCTCATGTAAGATGAATCAATGTATGCTGTGTTTATAAAGTTAGTAAACATAGCATATACTCACAAGAATCGAGTCCTTATCCTCAGCAGATTTCAATTTCTTAGCGATTGTTTTGTAATTCTTAAAAATATTCTAAATATTTTCACAGGAATTTTTGCTTTGAATATTGTAAGTTTTCAAAATTATTGATAATTTCGTTTATTTTCTTCACTTATGAAACTTATTGTGTCGACATTATAAACTCATACTCTCTTGCAATAATATGAATCCATTGTGGTTGCCATAATTATTATATCCTTCATGTCACGTTTTAAATCATGAGTGTTATTACAACAACTATACGATTTACATTATGTTATTTTCCATAGTTTGGCAAATTAAAATTACATACTGTTTAAGAAATTTTTGATGTTATTGAAGTTTTGGGAAATCACCATATGTGACAGAAATCGCAAGATTACTGTAGTGCTTAATGTATTAGTTTTAAAATTTAATGCTGTCGTTACCACTGTTTCTATATATAGTTGCGGATCTCTTCTGCTTAATTGCTTAGAAAATAACAAACCCAATACCAATATCTCAACTCTGTTATGTGAGTGATCTAACATTCATCGCAAACATTCTGAAGATATAATTCGATTTAATTACAAAATATGATGAAATATCTATTTCAAGAATTCTATGGTCAGTTTTGATAGAATATTATTATAGATATACATTGATTCCCAAGTCATGTGGTTGAGATCATGCTGTAATAATTAAAAATAATATATTTTTACTATTGAAATTTGACTAACAAATTTGTGATTTTTAAATACTTGTCTAAAGATGGGGCACTTCAACTCTATTGTGAAGGGCACAATTATTTCATTACTAGCTTAAGATGAATGAATTTGTTTAAATTTTACTGCAAAACGACGTTCATTGATATAAGGCATGAGTGAATTTTAATGTTATTATTATTATATGAACGCTATATAGAAAAATTGGATGGGTTCATTCCGCAATACTCTTGTTGAACTAAAGCATTTTTTATCATTGCTTAAACCAATGTTTCAATGAAATATATTTTTCGTATTTAGTCTTTCTTAAACAATTTTTTCTACTTTTTGCTGGTAATAACATTATTGCTCAGTTAACATCTTCGGATGTAAATATTTTTGTAATTTCATAGATACATCAGAAGATTATTTTTTATTATTCGTTGTTGAAAAATGATTAACTATAAAGCATAAAATGTTGCAGTAAAGTTAATAAGGCAAAATTAGAGTTATAGTTTAAAATATCATTTATTAAAACAGTAAATAATGTTTATAAAATACAGCGTTTCAAAAAAAAAAAATCACCATCAATAATATTAAAATGACCTTACACATGAACACTGCTACACCAAAAAAAAAAAAAAAATGGTATAGAGCGAAATATATATTTTAATGCAGAAAACTGATACGACATACAACAGAATGAAAACTTTCCGGGAACCAAAATAATACCCATATTATTTGGGTTCAGAGAAAGTTAATATTTGATGTAAACGTACAGCTTTCTTTATTAATTTTAAATTTCTCTTCATTTCAGTTCGAGAGTGCAGAATCATCCCTACATCGTTTACGAGGAAGATCCATGGATGTAAAAGACGAACTAGCTGCTTTAATAACAGTTAATTACAAATACGCACAACAGAATTCAAAAATGGACTTTACACAGTTAATAAGCAATATTCGTCAACCAACAGTTACCAAACCGTTATTATTATTATCGGTACTCTTCGTCGTACAACAGTGTAGTGGATCAGCTCCAGCTATATTTTACTCGGTCGATCTTTTCGAAAGTATATCCCGAGACGCGATAGACGAATACGTAGCAACTCTGAGCGTCGGAGGAATCAGAGTTATACTGACAATATTTACGACAGTTATGTTAAAACCACTTGGCTGTAGACCAATGTTGTTGACATCTGGAGTAGGAATGACGTTCTGCATGGGGATTTTGTCGGTAGCGTCGTTCTTCTCCAATATATCGCCTTGGACTTCAGCCATAAGTGCACTGGCGTTATTCTTGTTTATGGTATTTTACACCGTTGGATTCGCTGTAGTTCCTTGGGTTCTAATTGGGGAGTTGTTTCCTTCTGGTGTACGTGGTCAAATGGGAAGCGCTGTCTCAGTTTGGGCAACCCTGAATATGTTCATTGCAGTACGGTTCTACACAATGACAATTCAGTCTTTTGGTCACGTCGCCACTTTCAGTCTCTTCACGTCGATTGCTGGAGTTGGAACAGCTTTCGCCTACCTACTTCTACCAGAAACGAAGGGCAAAGAACTCCATGAAATTCAACGGTGTTTCATGAACCAAAGTACAACTGTTGATGCTCCAACCACAGATGTAGTTCCTGCAAAACAAAATGGAAAACATACTAAGCATAATGGATTCGCCGAACACTGTTGATTAATATTTTGATTATGTGAATACTGTACATATATACATTGTTAATGTAGTAATTTATTAAACTTATAGTTTGTTATTATTGTTATAAAAAAGAAGAAAAATATGTGTACATTTCCATTTCAGTTCTTGACAAAATACTCTACGACCTGTATTATGTGATATGTGTTGAAATATAATAATACAAGATTGAACAATTTGATTCTGTCACTCATTCATCCTTTTCTTTAATTGTGCTGGTCGATAACAAAATGAACAATAATTGTTCAATCTTTTAATAACTGGAAAGATTTCTCCAAACAAAACCTCAAGTGAAATTTCTAAACTCTTTAATAATTTAAATCTCATTATGATAAGCTCGTCTGTCATCTATTCTACGTATTATTGTGATTTGCTTTTTGAACAGCTGACTAGATATAGAGAAGCACTATGCAGATACTTTCTTTTTGAAAAAGATATATTGATAGCAAAGAAGGGGATGTATATCTATAAATTTAGAAGATAACTTAATCAATGTAATAGCTGATAAAATTCTTTTTTTGTTGTTGTTATTTATTATGAATATAATGTTAAAGAATCACCTCCCCCTAAAAAATGGCTCTCCATACAGCCATAGGACCCATGATAATGCTGCAGTTAAAATAAACACAATATGATGTGAATAAACACGAAGTGAAATTTTGTAAATTAATATACAATAATATTAGTGAAGATTTACTGATCCATCTCACTGATGTATTAATATCATTTTCAGTTTTTTATATATTGCTTTCGAAATGGAGCTAAATGTAAATATTTAAGAGAATTTAAAATAACATTTTAAATCGAATTTTATACCAGCTTATTTTTATTTTCATGCTTTTAAGTCTGAAAGGGTTACTTCCAGCTAAATTGACTTTTCTGATATTATACCATAATATTAGACTTCTTGGTATAAATAACTCATATTATTTTTCTTACCTCACAAAAATCATCGGTTGTGGAGATATTCACCTAAGAAAATGAGCGGTAAGGTAGCGGAGCAAGCGTGGCCCACAACAAGACAACTGCTGATATATGAATAAAATGATTAATTTGCATGATTTTTAAGTCAGTTTTTCTACT
>JAQIWE010001053.1:0-17541 GCA_034698565.1 Campodea plusiochaeta
AGGATAAATTGTTTAAAATGGAAACATTGTATTCATTTTCTATTCGTCGTTACCTTAATATATCTAAAATTACATTGTTTAAAAAAATGGTTCATTAAAAAAATGGTATTTTTTATTAAATCAATGTAGTATTTTTATGAAAACACTAATTTATGTAGATTCCACTCATTTTTAAAATCAATTCATTATAGTAATTTTTATGAAAAAACATTATTTTATATACAATCCATTTATCAACTTACATATATATAAACTTTCACTATTGAAAAAATCACACACACATTGAAAAGAAAAAGACTTTTTAGGAAAAAAAAAACATTCACTATGATGACGGAAAACACACACTGATGAAGTTGAAAAAAGTTAATTACAACGAAGGGAAATCTTCTTTTACGAAGGTGAAAGGTTTGAAAGTCGTACTGTAATTATGAGAATACACTTTTGATGAGCTTGAAGAGGAAGTAACTAGTTGAGGAAACGAAGTTTGTCGAAAAGGAGGTAGTTCTGGAGAAGGTTCACACGTTTTCTTTAATGCAATGTTCCAGTCGTTGATCGAAATAATGGGTAAATCGCTGTAAGGGCCCTTCCATCTCCAGACAGGCAGGGGGTGTCAGATCACATTTTTGATTTTTCCAATTTTCGAGTATGTTAAAATAGAGCAAAAAAAATTAGACCCCTATTTTTTTCTAGTCGATCCGACTGAAACTGACAGAGTAGTGAGCTATCGAACTTTTTTTGTCGGAACTCAAAGTTCACGACCTTTAAATTCCGCAGATCTATTTTGTTGAATATTTCAGGAACTATTAGAGATATGAAGCTGATTTTTTTTTGGTTATTCTGTGCATGAAACTAAATGTAAAAAAACATTTTCTAGAACACTGGGTGACATAGTTTTCCCATAAAAAAATAATTCCTTTATTTCTCTATTTACTGCAAAATAGGGGTCTTCTGCAATGAAGAAATTGTTGCTAATTTTTTTTGTATATAGTTCATATGTTACCCTAATAGGATCAAGTGTCAAACCTTCCTATATTTTGTTTCCATGGGCTTGAGAATTTTTACAAGATCAAATTTCAAGAATTTTATTTAAATTTGTCATCATCACTGTCAAGGTCACATGTAGGGTGCCAAGGTCACCTATTGACAGTCTTAATAAAATTAGTGTGGATACTGTTTTACAGAATACCTGAAAAAATTGGCCTAAACTATATTTTCGATCCACTCGGATTCTTGAGGACTTTTAGTGTGTTATTAAGGACAACAATAAGAACATTTTCCGTCCAAAAAACCTTTTGTATGATTTTTTTTACGTTTGAAATCTCTAGAGACTGGCCTATATACATACTCTTCCATATGGTCATTATTCCATAAGAATATGCGGACAGCAGTCGGAAACATTGAAATCAGAACTTGCAGTCTTTGCTAAGCAAGAAATTACATCGAACGGTTCTGTTCATTACCTTCAGGTAATAGAGATTATTTTATACCTTGAAATTATTTGATGCAAAACGAACTACTAAATTTACTTGTGTATGATTGGGCTATTATAATCTGAAACGGATTGACCCAACAGAACATTTCAATTAACCGAGAACTCAAACTTGGCATAAATTACTCACAGAACACAAATTACTGGCGAAGAACATTGACCCGACACTATGAACCTCGAAGTTATAACCGATACCAATATACCCGATACGATACATTTTTATGTAGATGTAAATAATTGTAGCCAAACTTTGAGTACATTCTTAGTATAGTTGACTTTGTCAGATAATTGCCTGTTATGTGAAGCAGTGGGAGCTTTTCTTTGGACAATAATACAGTAGCCTATAAAGTATAAAAAATAATATGCAAATGTATTCTGACCAACACTGCCAATAGTAATAAGTGAATTATAGATTCTGTTTAAAAGGGGTTACTAATAACATATAAATGGGATTGAAATCTATCAATAGCATGTAGATCATAAAAGCTAATGATTAAAATGATAACTTAAATTCTTACGTTGAAACTTTTGATACTAAAAATTAGGCCTCCAAGCCATTTTGATATTAACTTGTTTATATTTTTCATTGTTGATTTGAAAAGGAAAAATAAAGGTTGTTTTTGAATTTCAAAATGGTTAAGACGTTTTTGTTATTTCCTCTCTTGGAAATAATTCTACCATTATAATATTTTTGGTATTGTCTGGTTATCTTGTAATGAAAATTAATCGATATTTCTAACTTAATAGCAGAATCACTAACAGATATGCTCTGATGTTATCACTCTTGGTGATACCTTATCATTGAGGAAATCGACACAAAAAAATTGGATATTGAACTTTCATATTCAAGATAACCACCAGACTGTCACGAAGAATGGACGATTATCATTTATAGCAGTTTGCAACACTGAAATATATTCTTCTTCGTTCATAGGGGAAACATTTGTTATGATATGTTTCAAGTCCCATCCATTTACTAAGGCTATTTTACAAAATTTATGAATAAATAACAAAGATGACTGGGCCAAATGACCCAATTTTCGCCGTTTTCCTATAGAGAAATAAATTCACTATTATTATTATTATCTTTGTTAACATGATGTGTTTAGCACCTCTAAGGGTCCTTTCGTACAACAAACCATTCAGGCATATAATACTATAAGTGAGGTCTAAATCACTTTTAACGTTCTTTTGATCTTAGGACCACAAACAGAGATGGATTGTGATCATTTACTGCGAACAATTGGTACCCAAACTGAAATGGCAGATGACACGTTTTCCATTCAACCCCGGGGCACAGTTTTCATGAAATGAGTGACGATACGGCATCAATAAACATTCATGAACATCCAGATCCTTCAGACGTAACATGCTACCCCTCTACTTTACATGACACTATGTAAGTACAACCATGTTGCCATAATAATGAGTAAATTTCAATGATCTACCAATTAAAAAAGGCAGCATATTTGTAAATTGTACGGTTCGTTTAAAATATAGGCCTAATAATGAAAATCATTTGTATCTTCTGTTACAATCATTTTAAAAGTTTTACTATTACTTAAAACGTAGTAAATAAAAATATTGTATCTAATACTATTGTTTTATTTATTTTATTATTGGAGTAAGCCATTATAATTTAAAATTATATTGTACACAGATTCTAAATATATACAGGACAAAAGTTCATGAACTACTGCAAGGCAGTCAATGCAATGACTGTCGTTGTGAAGACCAGGGGTACAATCGACCTGAAGTCTGTGGATGGCTACAACTAAAGTCCAACCATTTAGTTTAGACCCTCGGGATTGATTGCTTGTCATTATTGAGTGTTATTGACTGATTGGTTTGAAATTATATTACTGATCGGAAACATATTTTAGCTGATTGGTTATTTATTTAATTAATTAGTTCAGTGTTTTCGTTATTACAACTTCTTCAAAATACTGTAAAAAAATTCAAACTGTAAATCACTATCTTGTGAGATGAAAGTAGATCTGCTCAAAGACTAATTGCAAAATGATCAATATCAAATTTAATTTTGTTTCAGATCTTACAAGAGATGTCAAATGATGTCACGGTATTTATGTGACCTCACTTCATCTCCAAAAACCGATTGGATAATTGTTAGCTCCCAATTTGAAAGGAACTAATCACAACCAAGTAATAAATCATGAAGATTAAAATACTAAATTATTATGAAATATTATGTAATGAATACCAATGTGCTGCACCCAAGAAACAGACTTAAGCAAAATCTGACATAAATTTATAATTAACCCTTTATGTTAATTTTGCCGTGAGAGTAAATGAAATCTGATTAAGAGATTTTGCGAAAGTGAACATACAGCTAACATTCAAGTTAATCATTAAACGCATAATTTATGTTCAGCTAATTGATCATTGTTTTAAGCAAATAACTGAATAAAGCACTGTCAAAAACTGGAGTCTGCGCAATGTGACTGACGAAACAACATGAAGAGGAAAAGCGCGCTTCCCGGTTCCCGCTCTCCTTTGTCGCAAAAAAATGGATTTCTTCTCAGAAATAATCATACCAGTGTCTACATTAGATCACTATTTGATAGATTGGGGATATCCTGAACTTATTAATGATTTCCGAGGTAAGAATAAGTTAAAATATAATTTCTTCTATATTATTTACGCCTACTAGGCTAACGTTAAACCTCTCGTGCTTCTCAGCAGTTACTGATGTAGCCTAGGGCGTTGTGATACCCGGTGAATGCTACCCTATTAAGTCTACAGTATATTAATTCGTACAAGTAGGCCTAAATGTAAAGCATAATTTTTCATCATTGAGATGATGTACAGACAGAAAAAAAATTCAAATGTTTTGTTGGTACTACTGTAAATTTGTAGGTTGCCTCAACTGGGAAAATGGCTGTAGTTGGGATCTTGCTTTTTGAAAATAGGTTAGTTCATACTTTAAAACGTGTTATTAGGACTATAATATTACAAAAAGAATTGCATAATAATAGGCCATTCAACTGCTTAGTCAAATCTGAAAAGTAACTCTAGGCAACTAAGCTAATTCTGTAATCAGTCTAATGATAGGGGTAAAGTTGCACAATAAAGGTCAATCAACTAAACTAGGCTACTATTTCTCAACTCTTGTTTAGCTCAACAACTTGATATTGAAACCTTGAAGCATATAAGTGAAGAGACATTTACTAAATTTCTGCCATTAGCTGGACCAAGAACAAGATTTCTTTTAAAACTGAAATCTCTTGACGCCATTCAAACTCAAGATAGGGCTCCTATTTCTACAACATGTGCAAATGCAAACGTAAGTTTATTTCTTGATATTTAAAAAAGTAATGTAAAGTGAATTAGCCTAGACGGTTCTCTGTAGCTGGACCTTTCCCAGTATAGGCAAACATTGTTTTGCAAGGAAGCTTTGTTTACTTTCACGCTGTTTTACAGCCAATCCCATTTCTCATTGGCCTAGGTCATCGAACTCTATCCGATATGAAGACCAAAGTTCTGAATGATTATTACAAATCTCCATGTAATTCTTACCTTTACGGTAGATATTGTTACGATGCCCAACAGCTAATCCCAAATGGATCGTAATTTTGCATTTCACTTGCGCAGTAAGATTTTTGTGCAACAAAATCACTCTTGAGGAATGTGATCCACTAGGGATCGGTGTTGTGCATGATGCCCCCATTTACCATAAAAGCAAGAACTGCTCGGAACTAGCGAAAACTATTCATAATGATGTTATACGCCTATTAAAACTTTATATTTGTCAGAATTCGAGGCCTAGACCTTCTGCAATCAGAGTCCAAAGATATAATTAAGTCTACTGATCTGTGTAAAAAAAACTGCAAAATAGTACTAGGCCCTACACTGTTACCTTTGTAGATAAGTGAATAAAAATGAAAAACCCAAATGAAACAGTAAAAATTTGCATTAACACAGTAATCAAGGTTCTGTGAAGAAGAATGTAGAACTCATGGAAACCTTTTTTTTAGCTAACATAC
This sequence comes from Campodea plusiochaeta, assembly GCA_034698565.1. Lineage (NCBI taxonomy): Eukaryota > Metazoa > Arthropoda > Diplura > Rhabdura > Campodeidae > Campodea > Campodea plusiochaeta. The sequence continues at coordinate 5,494 of JAQIWE010001053.1, forward strand.
AAGGGTGCAATAACAGAAATTGTACATAGCCCTTCATGGAAAGAGTTGGGCAGGTTATTTCAGATTATTTTTTCACAAGTAGAAAATAATATAGGTACAGATTATGTTACCGTAGATTTCAGATGGAATCAAGTAGGTTTAAGTTACCGTAGATTATGTTTGTTAAACATACTATTTCATTAGGTTATATAGGCCTATTTGTAATTAGGAAGATTAAATTTAATGTTTGAGTAGTTTAAATTATGTTCTGCTACTAACGACGTCTTACAAGTTCTTTTTACATTAGGGTTTGGTTCTAAGGATTTTTGAAAATGTAAAAATGTTTATCCATTTCTTGTCTCGTTTGAGATTAATCACAAACACAAACCATTTTCAGTTTTATCATTTAGTGGTGTGATTAGTCTTCTACCATCCCATTTAAAAAAGATTGCCTTCTTGAGTGGATTTGGATGTCCGTATCTACTGTTACTGTTTTTCAGTACCTTAAAATTATCTAATTGTGACAAGTTATACATCAATGGATGCAGAACTTCACAAACTTCATTTTTAGTGGGTTTTTTAAGCTGTAGCACTCACCATTGATTTGTACTAACAATAAAACCAAAGATTTTTCCCTTATTCCCCTACATTCTCCGTTCCACAAGAAAATCTTTGGTTTTACTGTTAATACAAATCAACAGTGAGTGCTACAGTTTCAAAAACCCACAAAATATGAAGTTTTGCATCCACTGATGTATAATTTGTCACAATTGGATAATTTTAAGGTACTGAAAAACAGTTGATTCGGATGCCCAAATCCACTCAAGAAGGTAATCTTTTTTTTAAATGGGATGGTAGAAGACTAATTAGTAATCACACCACTAAATGACCAAACTGAAAATGTCAAGTGAGATTAGTCTCAAACAAAACAAATCCGTTTCACAGGAATGTTGAAAGTGTGATTTTGTACAACACTTCTTTTGTGCATGAATGTATGATAACTCTAAGAATGTATGATAAGAAGTATAAAATTAAAGTAGTATTATTTGGAAATTAAAAAGAAGTCAAATTGCACTATTCTTCTACAATTTATTATTTTATTTACTTCCTCCTCAGTCCTTACAAGACTTACTGAGATTACTCAGATTAGCTAAAGATATCAATTTTCTCACCTGACTTTGATGTTTCTAATGCCAGAAAAATTAAATTTAAGAACTTTCTGATGTAAAACTTATTTTAAGTCGTATGAAATGTACTATAGTGATGTAACTATCTTTCTTTTCTTTAAGGTTCAGAGTGTGTGTTTAAATGAGGCTGTATACACAACACTTAATGCGAGTTCTAGTGCTATAGCATCTACCTCAGAAAACACTGTTAAGGCAATAGAAAATGATCATTCAGTACCATCTACTGCGAAGCGAATTAAGATTGAACCAGAAACTGACCAAGATGAATATCAAAATTCCTCGTTGCCAGTTATGGTAAGATAATTAGCCTATATTTCAAGTTTGCGTCATGAAATTTTGTGGTTTTTCAATACCAGACAGGTATGCGAAGGCTTACTGTATCAAATTATAAAGATAATGCAAAAAAAAGGCTATTTGTGAATTTTTTTTGTGATTTTGAGTGTTAACAAAATATATTGTATGAGCTTAATATAAGTCACAAATTTTTGAAACATCAAAAAACATGTAGGTCTAGACCTTATTAATCTGCAACTTTTAATATTGAGAGTAAACAATATTTATATTTAGATGTAAGTTGCATCAACTGTTAGGGATTATACCATCTAAAATATAAACACTCTGAGATTTTGTAATCAACTTTTTGCAATCCTGAAATCTCATTTTTAAAATGTTCATTTTATGTTTTATTCTCCTATTATGGAAATTATGTAAAGTCAATTTCAAACTAATGCTGTAAGATGGGTGACACTGACAAATGTTTGTCATTTTATATGCAGTCCTTCTCAATAAGGTGTGGTCAAAGTAATATGAATATTTATTACCGGTACTGTACTCAATTATCATAACTAAATTAGCTTACCTATGGAAAATATTGTAAGAAATAGTATTTTTTGTATCTCTAAAAATTAAAATTTTAAATAGATAATTGGAAATTAATGTTGGCAGGCTTATAATGAATTTTTTTTTCCAATTGGTGGGATCCCTGTAATTCGATTTCCTGGGATTGCAAGACTTTATAAACAGTTTATAAATGTTATTGAGTGAACTTATAAAAATAGATACAGGTCTACCGGTATTAGAAAGATTCCTGAAATATATAACTTACTGGATTAAGTTATAACTACATTTTGTATTCACAGACGGATTATGAATGAATAGTTTAAAAATTAAACTTTTCCTTACAGATGTTTACAACTGGTTTAATTATAATTTCTAGATAATGTAATTAAATATATATATATAGGTCTATAATAAAATATATAAAAGATTATAGCAATATAGCCTTATGGAGTTGTACTATAGCCTCTATTTAATAGACCTCTAGTTTACAGTTAAATAGTCTACTGTATATATTTCATAATTTCTAATATTTTTTTCAGAAATTGGTGGATCTATTAAATAAATCGGCTGAAGGAACATATGTATTAAATTTCCACAATGTAAATAATGGACTCGATGAAAAGTGTCGTAAATTAATGGTTGGAATCATCATTGATTACCTTAGAGGACAAAGTAAAACGAGAGTATTATAACTTACTGTATTAATAAGATAGGCCCAAGTATTTCTAAAAAGATAATGCAACTGGGCACCAGTGCCATCGTATGAAAGTAATTTTAACAAGGCGCTAACGTTCAGCGAAATCGTATATTAACATCTCGCATGGTGTCTCTTCCGTGGTATTAACTTGCCATCTCCCTACCAGATTGCTAAAAGGCTTGTGTGAGCTTCCAAGGTCACAAAAATAAAGGCTCATTTATACAATAATGGGAAGGCTGTCTTCACCTTGCTTTTAATAAACTATTTTGAAGATCTTTTTCAAATGTTATTGTGATACAGACCTAGTTATTTTTTTATTATTTTAAGTCCTAAACAGAAAGTAAATTATTTTCAGCTCATTCAATGGTTTAATATCCAATTAATTTGTTTTACCACATTGGACATTGCCTGCTTAATGCTTGCATTAGAATTTCATGTAAAACAGCTTTCAATTATGTTTTCTTGATTACACGGTATTTTCTATCTGATTTTTTATTCTTTAACCTGTCTGGAAAATTATAAATATAACAAAACTATCAGCCTATCAAATAGGTAAGAGAGTGAAAAACTGGCAAATCTCACATGATTAATGTAAATATCAAATGGAAATATACTATACTGAATATTAGAGGAATTTTAGGTTAAATAGTAGGTGGTTTAGTACCCTTGATACCCACAAACGGGGGACTGTTTTGACCAGATGGTAAGGAATGGGCAGGCATGTTATTTACGTTAATCATGTGAGATTTGCCAGTATTTGACTCTCTTACCTATTTAATAGTATAGCTCATATTCTTCAAAAATTAATGTCATTAATTGTTAATAATAAGCCTATCACTTTTATTTGTTCAGAGTTTTTTTATTATAGAAACACTTCTATTTTACTATAACCCGCTGACATTTATTTCAGCATACCATCAACAGCCTTTCACAGTTGGTCTGAAGCTATTGCAGAGAAATTTCCAGCGGAATATAAGGTAATTTTATAAAATTTTAGTCCATCTCCCATTATCTTTTATAGGACTGATTCCATTATTTTTGTATTATGTTTGATCGTTACATACACTCATTATTACCACGTGAAAAATTAGAACCGTTGTGCTTTCCGTGGGTAGGCTTACACTTCTTTACTATTACAATACAATAACATACCACGCTATGGGATTACCATATATTCACTTTATAAGTGTGATAATGATATAAACTATGATTACAAAATGTATTTGCTTTTAAAATATGCAGTTGATAAATTCATAATTTTGAAATTAAAACATAGCAGAAATGAAAATAAAACATTAACTTTGAACAAAAGTAAGATACCGGTAATAATAATTATTGACATTGATATTTTATTGCTATTCATAACATGCAAAGAATATCAATAGTCAGCCCTAATGCCATGCATACTTTCCTTTTCTTTTTAGGAAACGTATTACATTCCACCAGAAACAAATGGCGAATGGCAGAAGAACGCAAAAGGTAAATTGCCAGTTCGTTACTGGACTGTGGGACGCCGTGTAGGAAAGTAAAAACTATTTGGTTGTGGAAGTATATCATCTACAGAAGCTGAAGTTGATAATTTTGTCACTCCAAGTAAGTTTTTTTTATTACAGTACCAATTTATTATGTGTTCAGTAATTCTTATCTATGAACTATGATGTATCAAGAGATTTGATTTTCATATGGAGAAGTTTAAAAATATACTTAATAAATTTTTAAATATATATGTGGAGTGTGATAGATACTGAAAATTAACATTCACTATTACAGTTGCATATATGTTTGATTTAGAAGTGTATTTGTGTTAACTCTAACAGTCTGAAATCAGAGAATTTTTCAATTTAACATATATGCTTTTTCAAGGTAGCCTATGCTGACTTTGAAAGCATTTTTACCAAAACTTCTAAGTACCGGTAATTGCATATTTGTTTCACCAAAATAGAAAGTTTGAAAAATGATAATTACCATATTTTAGTATGAAATCTATAAACTTGAATCATAACAAAAAGAGTTGTTTTGCCAAGGCTTATCCCCAAGCCCGAAAGCGCTTGTCATTTTAGTTGTTATACAATCATGTTAGGACAGTTTTCTTTTTTTTCATTCAAGCCTAATTGGAAACTTCCTTAAACTGATTAAGTTGGAAGATTTGGTAAAATTTTAAATGAAATCAACTTTGTTCAGAATAGGGTTTATAATGTCAAATTACACTGTTTATGTAGTTCAATTTATTTTCTACATTTTATTTTCTGATTCTAAATTCACAGTAAAACATCCTTACCAGCTTCAAAACTAGGTTTACTTGTAGTGACTTTAAAAAAATTCATCTGTATTACTGTATTTTAATGGTTAACAAATTCATTGAATTTTTTAAATTTATTCAACTAATTTGGTAGGCCCCTACTGTAACATGTTCCTATATAAATCGGAATTATGAAGTAACATAATTATTCTAATTTCAGGTCCAGAGTTAGATCAAAAGATTGCTTGGTTACGACATACTACTGAACCATGGAATACTGTTCTACAATATTAGGAAGAAACATCTGAATACAGAATCAGTTCTCACAGAAGAGAAAGTCAGGAAGGTGTCAAACAGTTTCTGGACAAATGGTCATCATTAAAGCACCCTCTTGGATATACTATGGTTAGTTACAATACTTTTGGATGTTCAAATTTTTTTCTTATTGATTTATTTACTTAATTTTAAGTTAGTTTGTCTTGTACTTTATTTCTTAAAAATCTATATTTCTGGCAGTATATTTTGCAAAAAACTAACTTAAAAAATAAATTATTCTTACTGTATATGTAGAACATTACCATACTCAGCTTCAAGCCTTCAACTGGTAGCTGAGCATTAAAAATTTAAGTATTGTTTCTGATAACTGGATTAGCATCTAATAATAGTTCACACTACAAAATAGTTAATGTTGCTCTGATATTAATCAAAGAAAATTTATTATTAAGATAATTATATTGAAATAAACAACTTCTTTTGAATTTACTAGTAATCTTAATTAAGATACCTATAAATTTTTTTAAATAAATATTGACATTATCTTAAATGCAACAAAACATCAGTTTGTGGCTCTATTAGAAACTTGAGTATTGTTAAGTAATAATGGTAATTATCTTTTTAGGTTGAAACTGATTTCAAGGTATTGTATCCAAATTCAAATGATATTCTTGTTATTTGGCCATCTTACTTTCAAATACTTTTCGACTTACTGAAGAAGAATGTGAAGGATAAAACAACACAACAATCATTAGATTTATTGGATACCTGTGAGAATCAAGGTATGGAACCAACAATACAAAATATACTGTGTCAGTGCTTTTAATTTTTTTTTTAAATTCTTCACCTAGGCCTATTAAATTGTCATTTAAAAAAACATGACTGTCTTCTGTACTTTCAATGCAGCTACAATAAACCTTTGAAATGGTAAATTAAACAAGCAGGAAATAACTTTCAATTTATAAATTCCTTTCTGTTAACAGGACAACATAAATGTAAATAGTAAGCAACTGTATGATGATTCTATGTATAATGCATTAATGCTTTGAATTAAATTTCTTAGCTTCATGTCTGGCGAGCATGTAAGTATATTGGAGCCTATATACAGTGGAAATATTCTGCCCAACCCGTGCATTGCATGGATCATGGGTCCACGGAAGAAGAAGTTATTTTGTTGTCAAGAGGCAGACTTTTCAAAAATATAAAATTCTATTGTAACACTAGCTATGAGCCTATGACTGATCTCAAACTAGCCTACATCATAGATTGTAGTGTTTACCTACAACAAGGCCTATGTTATTTCTTATAACATTTCACATATTTATTGTAACAAAGTATTTTCTTTGTTTTCAGATGAAAAGGACATGCTCATCATTCGGGCCCTAGCAGTTTTGTGTCTATCAGACGTTATTAAATCTTTCGAAGGCAAGAGGAAGAGTGCAGAAACTTGGAAGCCCACAATTTTGGAAAGTCAAGATTCTATTATATTAAACGTTCCGGTGAGTACTTTTGCGTTGTAATTGTTATACTGTAGTTTCTGTTGATCGTTATGACATAAATTGTGAACTTTTTAGAATTATTTACATTATATAGCCTATTGTGTTTAATTGTGCACTGATGAGCCTGACTCATCATTTACAAAATAATGTCTAATTATGAAATACCTTCTCAAAATTTTTGTGGTAAATGTAAGTAAGTGTTCTTGTTAGAAAGTGGAAAATAAATTATTGAATACCGGTAGTATTTTTCTTGTACAGTTTACATTTTGGAACTTGGAATCTCTTTGAATGTTTTAAATTTTAAAAATGCAAATGTAATTATAAAGCTATGTCTATCATTTTCATCTCATAAATTCATAATGCTTCAGAAATTCACATCAAATTTTTATTAATTTTAAAAGATTTTGAGTGCCTTGAACAGAGAAAATGAATTTGTAATTAATGTAAAAAAACAATGTGTTTATTAGTGTTATTATTGTGTTTTTTTTTAAGTTTATTAGGCCTATGTATTATGCAAAGACTTCTTTTGAAATTCTGTCACAGATATTGGAATACTGCATTTCTAACAAAATATTCACATGGAATGGGAGCTCATGGGATCAGAAAGATAACATATTAGCGCAATTAATTATGTTCATTTTATATTCAAATGTTGTATATAAAAAGAATAGGATTTTTACTGGAAATTCAGTTTAAATATTCATTAGAATTTAGGTCTACTTAGTTTATTTGATTGGATAACAATTCTAAGGCATACTTTTGCTTATTTTTCAGTGCGCCGCTGAGATAAAGCCAGCACTGGAAAGAAGAAGGAAGAAATTGGAAGCTTTAAAGGTTACACTTCAGCCACAAGTCATAGTTGTGAGTAGCACTACTGTAAATAGTTCCTATGATGCCTACGTGAGCTTGGACAATATTTTATACAAAGTAGATTCAGTTTTAAAAGCGATTGATATATGCTTCAAGACATTCCAAGTTTTTCACGTATCGTATCCCATTGAATCCAGTATTACATGGATGTTTATTCAGCGAGCAATGTATAATGTCAGTACTAAATGAGACATTAAAAGCACAAAGTTGACATCGTTATTGTCTGATTTGAGCATGTTTGTTAAACGGTAATCTTAATGTAAGTGTTATTTAGACCTAGTATAAATAATACAGTACCGTATTTTAATTGCAGCTTTAACACATTAAAAATGTATATTTGTTATATGTGTGATAGTCAGTACCCATCAGTAAAAACACTTTGTTTACATTTAAAAGCATCCCACCGCATAACTTCATCTACCACTCTGACATGTCATCAAGAAGGATGTGTTAGAGACTTTCAATCTCTTGATGCTTTTAAAAGGCACTTAAACCAGAAACATCCATCTTTGAATGAAGAAGAGTTAGGTGACCCTGTTCTTCCAGTTCTTGAACAAACAGAGAATTCTAACAGTGAGATGGAAGTTGAAAATACTTGTGATTTGCCTCCTGCCATAAACAAAGAGATTGAATTTAACAAATTAATTAAAGCTCAATCAGCAACGTTTATATCCAAACTTTACAGTAATCCCAGTCTTAATAGGGCGCATGTTCAAGATGTTATAGCAGATGTGTCGGAGTTCTTTTCAGGTGGTTTTATAGATGCTTTGCAAGAGAAGTTTTAGGTGAATTAGAGTCTCCTCAGCATACAGATGATACTATTAACAACATAAACAGTATGTTTAATGCTGTTAAAAATCCTTTTGTTGGACTCAACACAGAGTACCTTCGATTCAAGTATTTTCAACAGAGCGGCAATTTTATTGAGCCAATTTCTGTATTTTTAGGTCAAAGAACAGAAGCAAATTTAGTTCATGGAAGAACAGTTTTAGAACCTGTTGCTTGCTATGCACAACTTATTCCATTAAGGCTAGTATTTAAAAAACTTTTTAAGTTACCGGGTATTTTTCAAACAGCTCAAGAATATATGAGTCAAAGTAATGAAATTTTAACAGATTTCAAAGATGGAATTCTCTGGAAGGAAAAATGCCAACAATATCATATTGAAGGCAACTTAACCATTCCACTTTTAGTATTTTTTGATGATTATGGTGTAAATTCACCATTAGGCCACCATGCAAGTGCTGATAAACTTGATAAACTTTTTGCAATGTATGTCTCTTTACGATGCTTTCCCACATTCGTACAATCTAAGTTCAATAACATATTTTTAGCTCTACTTTTCTATTCTTTGGATAGAGATTCTTTTAATAACAGTGTTGTTTTTAATTCTTTAATAGAAGAATTGAAATTCACTGAAACAGAAGGTATTTCAATAAATGTAGGTAATTCATCTCACAAAATTCAATTTATCACTGATTTAATTGTTGGTGATAATTTAGGTATGAATTCAATTTTAGGGTTTGTTGAAAGTTTTTCCGCTGAGCACTGCTGTAGACTGTGTAGGATTTCCAAAAATGCTTTGCATACAGATAGATCGGAAAATGTGGATGTGTTAAGAAATGAAAGAAACTATAATGCAGATGTATTAGTAAATAATTATTCATCTACTGGTGTAAAAGAAAAATGTGTTTTTAATGAAATTCCTTCATTTCATGTAACTACAAATTTTACCTGTGACATCATGCATGACCTTTTAGAAGGAGTGTGCAATTATGATATTATTAAGTTACTTAATTATTTTGTGAATGACTGCAAATTATTTACTATAGATACATTGAACAGCAGAGTTCAAAATTTTGATTATGGCAGAAATGAAGTTGGCAATAAGCCTCATGTTATCTCTTTAGATAACTTAAAAAAGTGTTCTGTTAATATGTCAGCATCAGAAATGTTAAGTTTCATAACTTTCTTGGGTGTAATGATAGGGGATTTAATACTTGTATGTTTTCCTCAGTGGTATTTGTATCTTTCTTTACGAGGTATTTTAGAATTGCTCACTGCTAAAACTTTTCAACCAGAAACTAAGTTTCTCTTGAAAACTTTAATACAAGAGTATTTGGAATTATCGTTAAAATATGTTAGTGACCATTTACGTCCGAAACATCATTTTATGGTACATTACCCAAGAGTAATAGAGCAGTCAGGGTCACCAGTACATATCTGGTCAATGCTATTTGAAGGAAAGCACAGAGAGGCAAAAAGAGCAGCCTTCAAGTAGGCGTAACATTCCAAAAACTCTTGCAATAAAACACCAACTTCAATTAACAGAGCGGTTTATGACCAATACAGGATTGCCCAATACCACGTTTGTTGGAAATGGGAAAGTTATAAATATTAATAGTTTTGAATTTTATGACAGTTTTGTAGAACATAGTGCAATATAGTAATGGTAATAGATCTAATAGACTTCTTACGCATGTTAAAAGAATCTTCATGAGAATCAAAACTCACTCAATACATGAAAACCATAACAGACATTTAACAGAATATATTGACACCTTGAAACAAAAGTTATCAGTTAAATCCCATAGATTAGCGCGGTATACAAAAAGTGCCCGCAGAAAAGATGAAAACAGACTTTTCTCCAATAACTAAAAATCATTTTATAAAAACATGAATAAGACCAGAGAACCTGATGATGGAACTCAGGTTCCTAATGCACAGGAAATCACAAAATACTGGTCTTCAATATGGTCTAATAACGCTAACCATAATGATAATGCAAAGTGGATTGAGAAGGAAGAAAAAGAATGCCAGGAGAACATTGAAAACATGATATTTGATGGATTTACCGTTTCAGATATTAATGACGCAATAAGGAAAACACACAACTGGAAGACTCCTGGAATAGATAATGTGCACAATTATTGGTACAAACAGTTTAAATGCATTCATTCACTTTTGGCCAAAAAACTATCAGACGTCATGGAAAATCCCGAACAAATTCCATCTTTTTTTACACAAGGACAAACATTTCTATTACCAAAGGGAGAAATTACTAAAGATGCATCTAAATACCGCCCAATTACATGTTTACCAACTCTTTATAAAATATTAACATCCTGTATAACCAACAAAATTTATAACCATATCACTCACAATAATGTTCTTTGTGAACAACAAAAGGGATGTCGAAGAGGACACATGGGATGTAAAGAACAACTTATCATTGACTCTGTAGTTCTTGGTCTGGCCCATAAAAATAACAGAAATCTACACATAGCATACATTGACTACCAAAAAGCGTTTGATAGTATTCCTCACACATGGCTTATAAAAATATTACAGTTATACAACATACATCCACAAATTGTCACTTTTCTTACCACAGTCATGAATCAATGGCGAACATCTGTTAATTTAACAGCTGGAAATACCAAAATTAAAACCGAAGAAATTTTTATAAAAAGAGGAATTTTTCAGGGGGATTCTCTCAGCGCTTTATGGTTTTGCCTTGCCCTTAACCCTCTATCAAAGCAATTAAACTCCACTAAACATGGCTTTAACATAAAATATAACAGAAAAAACTCAATATTATCACACCTCCTATACATGGATGATATTAAAATATACGCTCAGAACGAAACTCAGTTACAACAACTGTTACAAATAACCCAATCTTTTTCAGAAGACATAAAAATGGAATTTGGAATAGAAAAATGCAAAACCCTTCACATAAAGAAAGGCAAGGTACTTACAGGCGGTTATGAACTATCTGGAGAAAAAAGAATTACTTCAATGGAAGAGGACGACATTTATAAATACCTAGGATTCCAGCAAGGAAAGCGCATTGATCAAGCAAAAATTAAAGATAACTTGAAAAAAGCTTTTGAGAACAGACTTTCTAAAATAATGAAAACTATGCTTGATGGAAAACATAAAGTAAAAGCAATAAATACCTACGCTATACCTATACTTACATATTCGTTCGGAATCTTAAAATGGTCGAAAACGGACCTTGAATATCTTCAAAGGTTGATAAGAACTAACCTCACAAAATTTAAACACCACCACCCTAAATCAGCAGTAGAGAGGGTCACTTTACCTAGATCTGAAGGTGGAAGAGGTATAATTGATATTGTCAACCTTTACTACACTCAAATTAAGAAATTACGTGAATTCTTCTACAGAAAAGCTTGTACATCTGAGCTGCATGAAACTATTACGAACGCAGACGTTAATCTTACACCACTTAACCTGCAGAACAAAAGTCTAAATGTAGAAGAAAACATAATTGACAAGAATGACAAATTGAATTCATGGGGCCAGAAGGTATTACATGGAAGACATTTTCATGATCTTAACCAACCATATGTCGATAGAGAAGCGTCGAACAAATGGTTAAGTCATGGAAATCTTTTTAGTGAAACTGAAGGCTTTATAATAGGAATCCAGGACCAA